>JAPVLO010000664.1:297500-577468 GCA_027257055.1 Cephalopachus bancanus | reverse complement strand
TGGTCCATCAGCTCCTTTGAAGAACTCTATGAGTTAATAAAATATTTTGATAAGAACAAGGAGTAATTCTCCAAACAGGAAATTTAATTCTTATTAATTTGCAATAAATAATCACAGCCACAAGTAATCTTGTCCATCAAAGAAAAAAAAAACCAATTTTAAGACTAATCAACTGTTCCTAAAGTGTTAATATCAATATTCCATTCTTATTTGTTTTCATTTGATTTTGCCATACATTCGAATTTATTAGCAGATGAGTTGTAGAGGCAAGAGTGTATGAAAAATATAGAGGCAAAGCCAAAATTTGAAAGATTAAAAACTTTTATCTGTTAACTCTTATAAATAAACAATAACTTCTTTTTAAATATTAACTTTTTCTGAGAGTTTGAAAAAAGATTGTCAATGTTTGTTGGCAGTGTAAAACTCTGGGCAGCTTACAGAACACAAGTGTTCTGTGTTAGTATAATCCGAGAACTGATGTGGAAGTGTTATCGCTAATGTTTTTTGTCATGCAAATAGAGTAAAAGGAGGATTAAATATATAGTAAATTGTTTATTATTTAATCTATTTTGGATAAATTAAGCGTGGAGTTAAAGAAAATTCTCAAACTGATCTCTGAAGGCTTATATGAGGACTAAGTATATCTTCCCAGTCATCAGATTAAAAGTGCCACACTAATTCATAGATGACAGTTAGATATGCTTATGACATCAGTCTTTACTCAACCATGTGAAAAAACATTCAGAAGAGCAAAGAAATTAAACCAAAAAAACTTTGATTTTATTTCTCATTTTGCCACTTTCTTGTGTGAATTCAGGCAAATAATCAGGCAAACTGAGTCTTTATATACACACTTATAAAATTGTATTACTCTCAGTCATTTTGAGGATGACATGTTAAAATGCATGGAAGGCTGGTTTATATTAAGCAATTTGTTATTAAAATAAGTTATTATTTCCATGGATTGTTATACAATCGGGACAATACTACAGGAGCTTGCGGTAGAACAGTTCTCTGTTCATTTTACTTACTGAGAAAATTCTTCACATGACCTAAGACTTTCAAGAAAAGTAAAGAGGTCACCACTTGAAATCTATTCAGCCATTTACATGGTGTAATATTCCAAGATGCACTGATTGGCAGATTTATTTCCAGCCTCTAACTTTGAGTCTCTGAGTGTCCTTTTTAGTAAGATGTGTTTCCCATAAGAATCTTAGAAATCACAGGAAACATCCTTATGAAAATTGGAATAGGTAGCCAATTCCTGGTCAAAACCCTAAAAGCCTGTGTCATAAGAGATAAGACAGATAAGTGGGATCTCCTCAAACTGAAAGACTTCTACAAAGCAAAAGAAACTATCAAAAGAGTGGGGAGACAGTCCATAGAATGGGAATAAAATATTTGCCAACTGCATATCTGACAAAGGCCTAACACCTAGGATCTACAAGGAACTCAAACATGGCAAATGCAAAAATACAAGCAGTCCCATTAAAAAGTGGGCCAAAACTATGTATAGAAACTTTTCAAAAGAAGACATATGAGCAGCCAACAGATACATTGCTCAGCCTCACTAATCATAAAAAAAAAAAATTGCTCAGCTTCACTAACCATCAAGAAATGCAAATCAAAACCACACTGAGATACCACCTACCTCCAGTCAGCATGGCCATCATCAGTAATTTTAAAAATGACAGATGCTGGTGAGAATGTGAAGGAAAGGAATGCTTCTACACTGTTGGTAGGAGTGTAAACTAGTACAACCTCTGTGGAAAATGGTGTGACAATTAAAAATTTACATTCCATATGGTCCAGGATCCCCTTTCTGGGAATATACCCAGAGGAACTGAAATTATTCTAAGAAAAAGATACCTTCACTCTCATGTTTATTGCAGAATTATACACAATAGCAAAAACATGGAACCAACCACGCTGCCCACTGAAAGTAGACTGGATTAAGAAAACGTGATACATATACATGATAGAGTATTGTGCAGTCATAAAGAAGGACATAATTATGGACTTCACAACAGCTTGCATGGATTTAGAATCTATAATACTCAGTGATCTATCACAGAAACAGAAATCCAAGTACCACATATTCTCACTCAAAAGTGAACATTAATCATAATACTATAAGAAAGGAATTGGCAGTAATGAGACACTGCCAATGGAGGGGGGCATACAATATCTATAAGGGTATTCGATCTCATACCAGGTGAAGTGGGGACCAAAGTATGGCCCACACTTTATCTGTATTATGACCACTTATCTACCTAATCCTGAATTGTACACCGCATCTTTAAAATAAAATAAAAATTTTAAAAATAGAACCGCTTCATGGAAATTAAAAAGCAATAAAAGATTGTTTTTAATTTCTTTTTTCAAGGCTACCATCACCCAGATAGCAATACCTAATATACACACGCAATCCTATCAATATGTATAATTAAAAATACATGAGAATGAATAAATAAATACAAATAAAACTAATTCTATGGAGTATCAGAAAATAATTCTTAAATAAGTTACTGTGCATAAGATATTATTGGGTGGAAAGATTATTGGGTGTATAGATGCCAGTGACTGCGTATATGATTTTTTAAATGTAATTATAATAAATATTATAAAATGATGTTACTTAAGCTAAAAAAAAGCAGCTCGCATTTTTCTGAAAGATTAACTAATAAAAGGTAGGCAGAAAGTATGTGAAAAAAGAAATGTATGTTACTGAACATTAAAGAGTGTTTTAAAGCTAAAATAATGGAAACTTTCAATATTGGCACTGAAAATTGATGAAAACAAAATAGAAGAGATAATGAAAAGTGATATCTACAAATATATTTTCATGTATTAGATAATAAAATGTGATGATAATAATTAATGGATGGACAAAGCAATAAATGTTTATTTTGTCAATAAACATTTAATAAAATAGTAAGTTACTTCTCCACATAAGACCATACAACAATACTCTGAAAGAGCCATAAAAAAAGATTGCTGGATCAAATTTCATAAAAAGCATCTATAGATAAAAAGCTGCCCCATAAATGAATTAAAATGGCAAAAGCAAATGGAGAAATTACAGTAAGTTCTCACATTGTTGTCAATAAGTTTTTGAAAGCTGCGACTTTAAAGGAGATAAAGCATCACAAAACCAATTTTGTCCTCATCAATTTTATAATCAAACAATGTTGAATAAAAGCATTATTGGAGGATCTGCTGTACTTTGTTTCACTCTCATGTTCACTGAACTCCCATGCTCATTGTAACATTACTTATAGTAGTCAAGTTATGAAAAAAAACAAAATGCCCATCCATGAACAAGTTGATAAAGAAAATGTGACACACAAGCACACACATACACAATGAAATATCATTCAACCTTTAAAAAGGACTAAATTCTAACAGCCACAACAAGGATAATGACCTGAAAGACATTATGCTAAGTGAAATAAGCCAGATACAGAAAAAAATATATTGCACATAATCTCATATGTGCAATTAAAAAAGAGGCAGATATATAAAGAATAAACAGTGGAGGTGGAGGAAAGAACATGAGAAGATTTGGGTCGAACACTACAAAGCAGCAAGTAGGTAGACTACACAAGTCTGAACATCTAATGTACACATAAGGACTATAGCTAATAATAGTGTATTGTATTCAGGATTTTTTCTAAACCAGCATATTATAGCTGCTCTTGCTACAGAGGATGAGTAACTAGGTGAGATGATAGATTTGTTCATTTGTTCCACTATATTAACCACTTGCAAATTATACTTACCTTATGTTGTATGCCCTAAATATACACATACAATTTATTTAAATATATATGTACCTTTAGAAAGCAGAACATAACAAGGCAATCACAAAAGATGAAGTGCAAATGGTTAACAGACATAAATATTCAGTCATTCCAGTGGAAAAACAGATAGAAATATTGCCTAATTGTTAGATATTAAAAGTACTAACATCCACAGCTTGAAAGAAATGTTTCATATGCGTTTTTATATTTTTCTGTTAGAGATTTTATTTATATAACTTTCCCCATAAAATAAAGTCATATGACTGGGCATGGTGACTCGGCCTGTAATCCCAGCATTTTGGGAGACCGAGGCGAGAGAATTGCTTGAGTCCAGGGGTTTAAGACCAGCCTGGGCTACTTGGTAAGACCTTGTCTCTACAAAAAATCACAAGAACTAGCTGGGCATGATGGTGTGCATCTGTAGTTCCAGCTACTTGGAAGACTGAGGCAGAAGGATCACCTAAGCCCAGCAGGTTGAGGCTTTGGTGGCTGTGAGCATGCTACTGCACTACAGCCTGGGCGACAAGAGTGGGACTCCAACTCAAAAAATGAAAATAAAAATATGGTCATATACGAGGAGTGATCCAAAAACAAAAATGGAAATTATCTTTTGGAAGGTGAGCTCCTTGTAATACAGATATACCCCTCTAGGCAAGTGTTCTAGAAACCCATCAGTTATCAGTGTACCAGCTAGTCTTATTGTAAGAGTCTGCATTCAGCTTCAGCTAATTTTTTTTTTTTTTTTTTTTTGGAGATTCTTACACTGTGTGCCCATTTTATGATGGGTGATTTATGAATGAACCTGCCCACACCATGCTGAGTGTTCGGCTGTTTTTGACCAAAAAACATTATGATTCTCACCCTACCCTCCCTATTCACCTGATCTCACCCTGAAAGATGTGTTTTGTTTGTTTTCCCAGATGAAGAAAAGACCTCAAAGGGAAACATTTTGCCGATGTGGAAGCGGTGAAACAAAAAATGGCAGAAGCTCTAATAGGCACCAGAATGAATGAGGTTCAAAAACTGTTTAAAGCTGTGGGGAATGCATCTTGATAGGTATATTGCATCAAATGAGAGTACTTTGAAGGTGACAAGTTTAAACATGCAGAATAAATATCTAATTTTTGTAAATAAATTCTGGGGCTTTTGTGGGGGGGCGTCATATTTCTAAAACCCTCAGAAAGCTTATATCTTTCCATACAGTGATTATAAAAATTCATTATGTGGTGGTGGTTTAAAATTTATTCCAACTGCAGAGTGTTGAGGACAAAATGTCTGACGCACAGGCAGTAAGAAGATGCATTATGCTCAGAAACTTTACAACAGTAAGAAAGCTAACTACAAGTCAATGTGGGTTTTATTCTCACCCTGCACTGGCAATTTTAAACAAAGTCAGTGATTTATTTATTAATTTCTAATATCATATTTATTTATTTATTTATTTATTTTAGAATTGTGGGGTACAGGTAAGGATTTTCTCATAAGTAAGTTACATGCAGGTGAAGTTTGGGCTTCCAGCTGGCCCTCTCTCCCCCTAATAATGGACCTGGTACCTAGTGTGTTGCCATTGACCTACCTCACCCGCTCACTCCCCTAGCGGTGTCTAGCTCTGCCACTCCCACCCTTCTGCTCACGTGACCAGTGATCAGGGACCACTTACAAGTGAGAACATGAGATATTCAGTTCTTTGTTTCTGTGACAGTTCACTCAGAATGATGGTCTAGAGCTGCATCCATGTTGCTGAGGCCATGATTTTTTCTTAATTACAGCTGTGTAATATTCCATTGTGTATATGGACCACATTTTCTTTATTCAGTTCACTTTCTATAGGCATCCAGGTCGGTTCTGTGCTTTTGGTATTGTAAATAGCACTGCAGTAAACATACATGTGCAGATGTCCTGTAGCCGGAATTACAGGCGCGTGCTACCACACCCGGCTAATTTTTTTTTATTTTATTGTAGAGATGAGGTCTCGCTGCCCAGGCGGGTCTCAAACCCGCGGGCTCAGGCAATCCACTCACATCAGCCTCCCAAAGGCGCAGGATTACAGGCTGAGCCACCAAGCCCGGCTTATATTCCACTCAATGTTAAAGGTACAAAGAGCGCCTGTGAACAAAGGCCAGGTTTCACATCCCTTTCCTCTAACCTCCACAGTGAGATGTGTATTTATGTCTCTAAGTTACAGATGAGCCAACTGAACAGGTGGCGTGAGCTGAATCAGATCACGTAACTAGGAGGTGGAAGAGCCCAGATTCAACCCACAATTATCTGGTGCTGAAGAGTCTGCTCTTTTCATACTTCAGTGCTTCTTGAGAAAAAACAGTATGAGCAAGATGATGATTGTTCAGACCTGTCTACAGATATTTCCTCTTCTAAATGGGTTATTAAAAATTAAAAGGCAACTTTCAGCAAATAATCCTAACAGTTCAAGGCTGCAAAGCACCTACTCTATGCCAAACACCATCATGACTACTTCACAGGTGCTAGTTCATAGCATCCTTGCATTTCCATGAGAAAGTAACTGTGATTTTACACAGAGTAGGAAAGGGAAGCACACGCAGGTTAACCACCTGCCAAGCGCATTCCTTTAATAAGTGAGAGAGCCGCCGGGCTCGGTGGCTCAGCCTGTAATCCCGCGCCTTTGGGAGGCTGAGGTGAGTGGATTGCCTGAGCCCGCGGGTTCGAGACCCGCCTGGGCAGAGAGACCTCATCTCTACAATAAATCAAAAAATCAGCCGGGCGTGGTAGCGCGCGCCTGTAGTTCCAGCTACTCGGAAGGCTGAGGCGGAAGGATCGCCGGAGCCCAGCAGGTCGAGGCTGCGGTGGCCGGGAGCGGCCACTGCCCTCCAGTCTGGGCGACAGAGTGAGACTCCAACTCAAAAAAAATAAATAAATAAAAAATAAGTGAGAGGGCCTTTTACAAGCATTATTCCACACCATGCCAACAAAGTGTCCAACTTAAAAATCCCTCCAGTTGCAATGAGGGATTCTTTAAATGCATCGGGTTTCTCTGACTTCACCATGGGCACCTCACTCGGGACAGAATTGAGAGAGCAGAGCAGCACACGTCTTCCACTGGCACCGCATGACTTGGGCTGGCTCATGTCCCGGCACCCATGGGCTCTGTGACTTCCTGCGAGTTACTTAGCTTCTCAGGTCTCAGCTTTGTTACCTATAAAATGAAGAGCTCATGATAAATGATACCAGAACTTCTTCCAGGTCTAAGTGCCCATGGCTTAAATCGGCAGACTTGGCTTTATACCAATGCTCCTAAGTACCAAGTGTGAAAGTATCCCTCAAAGCACCTGCAGTTGTTTAAAACAAAGCACACATACACTTCTGTCCCACGGGAAGTAATCTCATGAAAATAAATGCCAAGTTTTCTTACTCCTTTGTTGAAAGACAATTCTATTTTTATTTCCTGAAAGTATTCTAAGACTCCTGCCAGACACAGCTCTAGCAAGTAGTGTAGTTAATCCTCCTGTAATCCACAGGAGCTCTCCAACTACTGCCAGGGCAGCTGCTACAGGCGCTCAGAACCCACTCAGAGCAGCTGGAAGCAAAGTCAGCCCTGCTGCATGAGACTCAGGGCCTCCTGCACACAAACATCAACACAAGTTGCAACAGAAGAGTCAGTCCAGCAATAGCAGCTACAATATAGCACAGCCATGTTTCCCAGTAAAGAATGCTCAGTGAGTCCCAGCTTGGTGGCTCAAGCCTGTGATCCCAGTACTTTGGGAGGCCAAGGCGAGAGGACTGCCTGAGCCCACAGATTCCAGAACAGCCTGGGTAATTTGGTGAGACCTCATCTCTACAATATTTCAAAAAACTAGCCAGGCATGGTAGCACGTGCCTGTAGTCCCGGCTACTTGGAAGGCTGAGGCAGAAGGATCGCCTGAGACCAGTAGGTCGATGCTGCGGTGGTCGTGAGCGTGCCACTGCACTCCAACCTGGGTGACAGAGTAAGACTCTGACTCAAAAAAAAAAAAAAATGCTCAGTGAAGTCCCAGCATACACAGGTTAGAAATCTCCAGATCAGTTACCAGATGACTTACAATGGCAGGTTGTAATGAGCTGAATGGTAACAGAGAGAGTTTGAGCTAATGCCACCAGACAGAGAAGGCTTGTGGTGAAACACATGGCTATCTGAATATGTGGATGTTAAGACCTATCCAGTTAAAGGCCCAATTTCATCAATAAGACCAGCACACATTCCAAAGAACGCATATGAACAGGTTCTGGGAACATGACAAGGAGTTGAATTCGGCACTAGGCCATTCGCGTGTGGCTGTGCAAGTTGAGTACTGCACAATTTTCAGGGGGCACGATTTCCATTAACTATCTATGAGTAGTGTCCCCTGGAACTGTGCACTTTAGTGGCTCTGCTCAACACACTTTGAGAATAGCAGTGAAGCAAAAAAAAAAAAAGAGCAGCAGCAGAAACTCTGCAAAATATGTATTGTTGTAACTTTTAATCTCAGCTTGAGTAGGCAGCATTAGGTAAATTCCAACCTCTCAAAAGTTTTCACAGGAATCTCATAGTAGACATAGACGTCAAATCCCCTGCGCCTTAACATTCTGTCAGAAAAGGATTCAGAATCACTGGGTAGTAACCAGATGACCAACATCTGTCCTATCTCCTGGTGCCAAACAGTCATGGCTGACCCTGCCCGCAGAGGCCTCACTCTTGTGGTTTTGCCAGTTTCCTCCTCCGTTGACTCAGGAGACACTGTTGCACAGTGGAGCCACAGAAAAGTGTTCAAGAAAAAAGAGCATCCCCTCCTGACTGGCCCGTTCACCAGCGACATGTGGGTTGCCACATGGGGCCAAAAAGTCAGATTCCACTAAGTGAATCCAACCAAGAGAAAGTCGTTCAGAACTCACAGAAAAGTCAGAACTGCAGAGCGTGTTTTGGGAAATGCTTGCTTTTTCATTGTTTGAAGAGATTCACACCAGTCTTTTGAAAGTCCACTGAATTGGCAACCGTTTCTAAACACTAAACTAGGAGAAACTATGCACTTATTTGTACTGCATTATACGGAAGCTGTATGTATATATCAATACATTTTGTTTGTTTGTTTTTGCTTTGCTTTTTTATTTTTTTTTTATTTTTATTTTGAGTTGGAGTCTCACTCTGTCACCCAGACTGGAGTGCAGTGGCCGCTCCCGGCCACTGCAACCTCGACCTGCTGGGCTCCGGCGATCCTCCCGCCTCAGCCTTCCGAGTAGCTGGAATTACAGGCATGCGCTACCACGCCCGGCTGATTTTTGATTTATTGTAGAGATGAGGTCTCGCTGCCCAGGCGGGTCTCGAACCCGCGGGCTCAGGCAATCCACTCACCTCAGCCTCCCAAAGGCACGGGATTGCAGGCTGAGCCACCAAGCCCGGCTTGCTTTGCTTCTTTTGAGGCAGAGTCTTACTCCATCGCCCAGGCTGGAGTGCAGTGGCATGCTAACAGCCACTGCAGCCTCAACCTGCTGGGCTCAGGTGATCCTTCTGCCTCAGCCTTCCAAGAAGCTGGAAACGGGAGCGAGCTACCTCACCCGGCTCATATTTTGAATTTATGGTAGAGACGAGGTCTCACCAAATTGCCCAGGCTGGTCTGGAACCCGTGGGCTCAGGCAATCCTCTCGCCTCGGCTTCCCAAAATGCTGGAATTATATTAGGGTGAGCCACTGCGCCCAGTCAAACACATGTTATTTTACCTGCTAGGCTGTCAGAACTTTGACTCCAGAAATCCCCTTTATATTCCCACTGTACTTAACAGAGTGCCAGGAACACATTAATAATAGTTACCACTTAATGAGCACTTATCAGATATCAAGTATAGTTCTAAGTAATCTTTATATTACTACCTTCCATCTTTACAGCAACGCTAATATGTAGGCAAGATTATTATCCTCATCTTACAGAAGAAACTGAGGTTCTCATAAAATGAGTAAATTGCCCAGATCATAGTTAGTAAATGACAGAGTCAATATTTAACAGGAGTCTGATGCTAGAATCTACACTCTTAGCTATCACACTATTCTTTCTCAATAGTCTAAATGCGTCCTTCATTACAAAGGTTTCAAACCATTATCGTCTCCTAAATAGGTCAAACATTTACTTTGTCATCTATGCCATTAATTTCTCAGAAAACCCTATTTAACTTCAAACTCAATCTTTATCCATTTCACAAGAACTTCCTAATTAGTGGAATCCAAATTAATAACATTCTTCTTTTAGTGTTAAGAATCAACCCAAAAGATTTGCACACACATGCACACACATACAAAAGTACACATGCACATGGTCCTGGTTCCAGGATTCTGTCTCCTCCAGTGACCCCAGACTGCTGAACTTTTTCTGAACTACCTGAACTTGCCCACAGCCCTGTACCATTCTTGGAAACTGTTCTTCATTTCCACCTTATTATTTGCATAAGCTCCTTTATCAAAACAGGGGAAATCAGGAAAATATCACAAGTATGGAGATTGTTAAACCAGGATTTTTTTTCCTTTTTTAATCAAATGTACTACAATTCGGGGTAATATTCTCACAGGCCGAAATTCCTCATTTCTTTATTGTAATAAGTTCATTTCTGGCAACATTCCATGGAATTATTATTAAACTATATTTATTTTTTTTTATTTTATTTTTTAAAGAGAGTCTTGCTCTGTTGCCCAGGCTGGAGTGCAGTGGTGCTATCATAGCTAACTGCAGCCTCCAACTCCTGAGGTTAAGCTACCCTCCCAACTCAGACTCTCCAGTAGCTAGGACTACAGGCACATACCATCATATCCAGCTAAATTTTTTTTTTTTGAATTGGAATCTCACTCTACTGCCTAGGCTGGAGTGCAGAGGAATGCTCACAGCCACCCCAGCGTCAACCTGCTGGGCTCCAGCGATCCTTTCGCCTCAGCCTTCCAAACAGCCAGAACCACAGGTACGTGCTAACATGCCCGGCTAAGTTTTTTAAAATATTGTTAGAGGCAGGGTCTTGCTGTGTTTGTTGCCCAGGCTGGTCTTGAACTTGTCAGCTCAAGCAATCCTCCCGCCTCAGCCTCCCAAAGTGCTGGGATTACAGGTGTAAGTCACTACGCCTGGCCAAAACTACATTTATTTTTTAAAAGTAATTTCGGACTTCTGTCATTTCAGCAAGAAATGTCTACCTTTTGAACAAAAATAAGCTATACTGTCTTAAAAACATATTGTTTCTTGCAGACAAATTAGCAGAAAGGCAACTAATCCAACCCTTTGGGGTCTAAACATAATAAATCCTAGAAAAATGCCATAAGTGCTATAAAAAATTCGGATTATTGACCTCCTTTGGGTTCACAAATTTTTTCCCAGATATCTTTAAAATTTATTTAACATGCAGACTGTTAATTCAACCAATATTTTACCAACAATCTATGGATTCAGCCCACTGTCTAGACTACACTGAGAATGCCACTTTTATAAAGACCAACCTATGTATATACTTTTTCAAACAAAAGAATGAAAAAAGGCATAAAAAGGAAGACTGGTGTATTTTTTTAATCCTTAATGTTTAACACTATGTACCCAAATCCAAAATTAAGTATCGATTATTTGTTTAAATGTTTAACTTAGAACTACAGGAGATTACCATATATACTACTGTTCTTTAATTATTACTGTTCTGAATTTACACTCCACTGTAACTCTAGTTCACAGCTGGACAGAAACCACCAGAAGGAATGAAGAATTAATCACATGTATCAAATAGAAACCACCCCTGATTCAGAATTGCTAAACATAAAGAGTGATCATAGGACACAGCACAATTCCACTCTTCGGTGTAAACTGAAGCAAAATGAAACTGTATTTTTCCATAAATATATATATGCATAAATGTCTACAGCAGCATAATTCATAGTAACCAAACATATCTCCATCAACTGAACAAATAAACAAAATGTGGCATATCCATATTATTAAACTATAAAGAGAAAGTACTGATACATGCTACTGTATGAATGAACTTTAAAAACATGTTAATTGAAAGAACACAGTCACAGAAGACCTTATAGTGGATGCTATGGTCTGAATATTCAAGTCCCTTCCCTAAATTAATATGTTGCAATCTAATTCCCAATGTGATGCTATTGGGAGGTGGGGCCTTTGGAAGGTGATTAGATCACAAGGGTGGAGCCCCTTTGAGTGTGATCAGTGCCCTTACAAAGGGTTAACGAGACCAGAGTTTCCCTTCTTCCATCTGAGGATATTAAGAAGTCATAAGTCTGCAATCCAGAAGAGAGCGCTCACCAGAACTCAACCATGCTAGCACCGTGATTTCAGACTTCCAGCTTCCAGAAAAGTGAGAAATAAATTTCAGTTGTTTATAAGCCATTCGGTCTAAGAAATTTTGTTAGACCATCCCAAATGGACTATGACTATGTATGATTTCATTTATGTAAAATCTCCAGAACAGAGAAATCTTTAGAGACAGAAAGTAGGCCGGGCACAGTGACTCTTACCTATAAGCCCAGCACTTTGGGAGGCCAAGGCAGGAGAACTGTTTGACCCCAAGAGTTCGAGACCGACCTGGGCAACACAACAAGACATTATTTCTACAAAAAAATGAAAAAATTAGCCGGGCGTGGTTGCACATGCCTGTAGTCCCAGCTACTCGAAAGGCTGAGGCGGAAGGATCACTGAGCCCACAAAGCCGATGCTGTGATGAGCCATGAATTGTGCCACTATACTCCAACCTGGGAGCACAGTGGGAATAATCCCCCTAGTCAAAAAAATAAATAAATAAAAGAAAGTAGGTAAGTGGTTGCCAGGAGTTATGGAAGGGAGGCCTGGGCAGTGACTGCTAATGGGTACAGGGTTTCATTTAGGCTGATGGAAACCTCAATATAATCATAAGAAAACATCAGCCACACCTAAATTGAAAGGTATTAAGTAAAATAACTGATACTACCATTTGAACAAAAATGAGATCTTAGGCCAAAACCGAGAGAGCTAAGATGTAGACTAGCTCTGTATCCTTGGTCAAGCTATTTATGCTCACTGGGCCTTGGTTTTCTCACAGTAAAAACAGGAGCCCATATGGTTGCTGGAGATAGTAAAAAGTAAACATCCTGTGACACTTCTAGTAAACAGATGCCCAATAAATGTTTGCGTTATTGGGTTGTTGTTAAGTCTGCCAGGACAGTGAGATAAGGCTTAAGACAAACCTTTAGTCTCGAAATGACTCTCTTGAGCTGTGCTATCCCATACAAGAGCCACTAGTCACCTGTGGTTATGTAAATTAATCAAAAATTAAGAATTCAGTTCCTCAATGACATGAGTCACATTTCCCATGCTTAACAGTGACAAATGTCGAGGGCCTACAACAGTGGACAGCACAGATCTAAAAAAGTATCCAAAGATGAATTATGTAGATCTAGAACATTTCTACCGTTAGTGCACTAGAAAACCAGATATTCAAATGGACTATCACAAGTTAAGTTTTATGTCCAGCTTTAAATTTTTAAATCGATTTTAAGAAATTGTTAGCATCGCTTTTTCCCATCCCACAAGATGGTGGGTGAAAAAGCTGAGAAGCCGGATACTAAGGAGAAGAAACCTGAAGCCGAGAAGGCTGATGCTGGTGGAAAGGTGAAAAAGGGTAAGCTCAAAATGCCGAAGAAGGGGAAGCTCCACTGCAGCCAAAATCCTGTCCTCATCAGAGGAATTGGAAGATATTCCCGATCTGCTATGTATTCCATAAAGGCCTTGTACAAGAGGAAGTACTCAGCAACTAAATCCAAGGCCGAAAAGAAAAAAAGGAGAAGGTTCTTGCAATCATTACAAAACCAGTTGGTGGTGGCAAGAAGGGTGGTACCCAAGTGGTTAAACTTCGCAAAATGCCTAGATATCATCCTACTGAAGATGTGCCTCAAAAGCTGTTAAGCCATGGCAAAAAAGCCCTTCAGCCAGCATGTTAGAAAACTGCGAGCCAGCATCACTCCCGAGACCATCCTAATCGTCTTCACCAGGCACCACAAAGGCAATGAGGGTGGTTTTCCTGAAGCAACTGGACAGTGGCTTCTTACTTGTGAGAGGACCTCTGGTCCTCAATCGAGTTCCTCTGAGAACACACCAGATATTTGTCATCGCCACCTCCACAAAAATTGATATCAACGATGTGAAGATCCCAAAACATCTTACTGATGCTTACACTTCAAGAAGCAGCAGCTGCAGAAGCCCAGGCCCCAGGAGGGTGAGATTTTCGACACAGAAAAAGAGAAATACAAGATTACAGAGCAGCACAAGATTGATCAGAAAGCTGTGGACTCACAAATCTTACCAAAAATCAAAGCTATTCCTCAGCCCCAGGGCTACCTGCAATGATCTGTATTTGCCCTGAAAAATGGTGTTTATCCTCACAAATTAGTGTTCTAAATTTCCTTAAAAGAACCTATTATTTAAAAGAACCTGACAACGTTTTTTTTTTTAAAAAGAAATTGTTAATGTCAACTACTGAAAGTTGTCAAGACAAAAAAAAAAGATGAAGAAAAAATTAAATTGACAAATGTTCACTGAAAACATTTGAAAAATGTATTTCAAACAAGAAAACAAAAATAAGCCAAATTGCAGCCAAAGTCCTTATCACAGTTAATAGTCTGGGCTACTGAATAAGCACTTCTAAAACATTCCTATGATAGTCTACTATTGCTACAAAATCAAAAGAAGGAGTTCAGTGAATTGAAAACAGCAATCTCTAATCAACCAAATGTTTCTGACACCAATGTTTTATCTGTAAATTATATATCTTGGAAATTATTTTAAAATATCTATTTATCTGCAACTATTTCCAGTTCACACAATCCTGCTGGTGTCAGCAGAAGAAGCCTTACATCTCCAAGAGCAGTGAGATGTTGTGTCATGTTTTAGCCAGTCATTTTCTATGAAACAGACTTGGCTTTTTCACTAATGTTAGTTGTGTGTTCTATAGATATTTTTAAAACTTCCTGTTTATGATTTTTATCAATTGTAAAAATAGAAAGTCATCCCTCAATGTTTCTCATTTTTACGATGACACTAAATGTTCCGATCACATGAAGAATACTGCAGACTGGCATGCCTCCATTAAGAAGGCACAACCAGATCCAGAAGCTCTGAGCACTGCAGAAACAAGGGAAAGCACCGATCCACTGTAATTTCAGTTAAGAAAGATTCTGGGCCACCGTGCATGATGTATTTAGGTTCAGAAACCAAGATAATAATGAGTCTAAATAATGATGGAACATTGCATAATAATTAAAATAGTCCCCAATATTTTCACATTCAAGATATTAATATATCCCCTCTGAAGAAGCCAAATGGAGTCCTGGAAGAAAAGGATGAGCATTTGGCCTCAACGTGAGTGCACTTTGCTTGCCTTATTTCAGCTGGAATATACCAGTAATTATGCCTGGAAGTTGCAAAGCACTATCCCCTGGGGAGCTGTAAGTGCTTTAAAAACATGGACTAATCCACCCTTGTAACATCCCCAGGCAGCAGAGCGAGGCTCGGTACTAAATCTTTAAGGCACAAAAAAGTTGAAGTGATTTTCCTGAAGTCAGGTTTTCAGATGGGAATTTATATGTTCTGGCTCAACACCCACACAACACTGAACCAGAATATTTAAACAGACCCCTGGAAACTAAGGGTGTTTCAGCATGACTCAAGAGTCTCTGAAGGAAGGCTGGCAAACGCCCAGGATGTCAGATTCCTTGGCAGAATTATTGGTGGCCACAGGAAGTCTTGAAAGAATGGATCTTTGCTTACTCAAAAATAAGCAATAGCCACATTAACATCCTAAAGATGTGTTCATACTCTAGATATGCATTTGTAATGTGTTTAGGCCTTCAATTTGAAATAAAAGTCGTTGAGTAAACTGATAATATGAAATTATAAAACAGATAAGTAGTTTACACCTGATTTATGTCAGGTATTTAGTTTGTATTTCAACTATAATTCTCAGGTCATACACAAGTATGTAATTAAGTGATTAATCAAGCCTAAATGTTTCTGGAAGTCAGTACCTGCCGTTGGATCTGTCTAGCTCAAAGAAACCTCTTTTCAGGATTAGAGACTGAACTTTCCATCTGAGAATTGGTAGGTTATTCCCAAAATACTTCTTTTCCTGTGCAACCTTTTGAAGTTAGAAGTGCTCGGTTGCTTGTCTAACCAGTCAAGTCATTATAACGGGGTGAGAACTAAACACTTGCAAAAACAAAAACTACATTTTTCCTGGCTATTAAAAAAAAGAAAGAAAGAAAAATCTAATAGACTGTCCCAAACTCCACATGCATCTTAAATCCTGGGATACCAGTCCAATATGTGCATCCATACAAAAACCTACACAAAATGTTTATTCATAATTGCTAAAACCTGAAAGTTACCAAGATGTCCATCAATAGGTGAATGGATAAACAAACTGGCACATCCATAAAATGGAATGTTATTCAGTGTAAAAAGAAAAGAGCCACCCAGCCATGAAAAGACATAAAGGAACATTAAATGCATATTGCTAAGTGAAATAAGCCAGTCTGAAAAGGCTACATTCTATTTTATTCCAACTATGTAACATTCTATAAAAGCCAAAACTATGAAGACAGTAAAAAGATCAGTGGTGGGCAGGAGTTCAGGGGCAGGGAGGGAGGAATGGGTGGAGCACAGGGAATTTTTGAGGGCAATGAAACTATACTATCTGATATGGTAATGGTGAACCCACGTCACTCACTTGTCAAAACCCACAGAAAACAGAGTGAACTCTAACGTAAACTACAGATTTTAGTTTGGTTCATCAATTGCAATAAACGTACCATGCAATTGCAAGATATTGATAAGAGAGGAAACGGGTGGGGATAAGAGGTGATATAAAAACTCTCTGTACTTTGTGCTCAATTTTTCTGTAAACCATAAGGTGCTCCCCTCTTGCCCCCCCAAAAAAGTCCATCTTTTTTTAACTGATAAGCCTTCCCAAACTTCATATGCATTTTAAATCTGGGACACCTGTAGGGAATTGCATTTGGTGGTCAGTTCTTAGGATGAACTTATCTTTTTAGTGAAATGATGACTTCTAAGAACCAGAGCTTCAGTTAGTCACTGTACATTTAAAAATCTTTACACTCTCCTCAATGTAGTTTTATTAAACTAAACAGTTTTTCAAAATTCTGGCCAAAGGACAAAGTTAAAGAATATAGTAGAAAGAATAAGCAACCAATTTGTGAATTGCTGTCTGCATTTCCTATTGAGTACTCAATTTTATGTGCTAGATTCTCTCTTCAATCACGCTGCTTTTCAAGTACATTACTTGTTCTCATTTCCATTATGATGGATGAAATTTTAACCTTTACTCTAAGTTTCTGAGGGCAGGGACCATGTCTTAGCTATTTCTTATCTTCACATTGAACATAGAAAGGACAGAAGGTAGAAAAGGAGGAAGAAAGGAAGGCATGCCTTATAAAAATTTCCCCATACCAGTCAGTCTCCGCAGGGAAGACATAACACACTCAAACTGGGTATGATATATTGGTTTGGTCAAGAGACAACATTTAAAGTCATGGGAAGGGTTCGTGCTAATGACAAGGAATGGCTACCCCTTCAGTGCTGGAAAGGTCAAAGGTGAGAATGATTCCTAGAATGCAGAAAGGGAGCAAAGGGTAGAGAGAGACACACAGAGAGCCATGGAGTCAACACACAGAGACCCTGTAGAGACGAGCTGGAGGAATAAATACCCAACATCATTCTCAACTTGTCCTCAGGTCTCCTGAGCTTCTCCCCTTGGTTGAACTGGCTGGAAGCAAGAGTGCTCAATGCTATCATCCACCTAGGTCAGTTACCTAGGGCACACAGCAGGACAAAGAAGGGTGGAGAAGGGACTGGGGAAGCAGACAGAACACATCAAGCACGCTCAAAACACAGACACACACACAAATGAGCACAAACACACGTGTACGCAACCTTCACTTCTGCCATCATGATTTCAGTCTTGAGCCAACCTAAGGTTCAAATCCTAGCTTCTGTCAATTTGTAGATGTATGTCTTTGGGCAGGTGATTTAAGCCCTAAGCCCAGATCCGTCACTTAAACATTGCAACTAACTACAGTACTTCAGAGTTGTGAGGATGAAATTAGAAAATCCAAATAAAAGTGTTTAGTGCCTGTTTACAGGAAGTACTACTATTATCTGCTCCACAACACATGCTTAGATACAGTTTCTAGCATACCACCTTACAATCACTTTGGTCCCTCCACTGTTTAATGTAAGTTTTCCATCTCCCCAAGTCCCCAGCAATGTCTTTCAAGCTGGGTCATTTTACCCTTTTGCTATCTCTCAAGCACCCACCTGATACAGTACTGTGTAAACAGGCCAACACCATAAATGTTTACTCAACACACAACCCCTCTAATAAAAGTAGAAAGGCTTAATTAACTTATTAACCTAAACAACAGAGGTATCATTAATGAAATCACTAGCTGTTTTCCTCTGGTCTACAAAATGCTCATTTGATTCATAAGTTGATATAATTATGCCTCCTCATGCAAAAGCTCTCCTTATGTAAAATGCAGCAGATATACCCTCTCAGCAAGCGCTTCAAGTTTTAATATACACAAACTATCAATCATCCCAATCGGGGATAATCAGAAAAAGAGAGAATCGGGATTTGGAAATAGAAAAGGAAAGCAAAGCAGATGGCAGAGCAGAAGTGGAAGTCTTGGGAAAAATCAAGAAAGATAAGCGAAAATAAGTGCAGGTCCTGGAGCTGCCCACTGGGGAGCAGTGTCTGAGGAGGGAGGCCCTGAGAAGTGTGTAGAAGAGGCTCCAACAGCAGGCACGTGGGCAGGCAGAAACGGACAGAGCCAAAAATAGACAGTGTATGCCCAGGAAAAGAACTCGCGTTAAAAAGAACAAACAAAATTACTCAGTTCCCCAGATAACCTGAATCTCTAGAACCACTGTGAACTGAGGAGTAAAGTCCCAAAGGAGGCCTGCTGCATGAAGCCGCATCCACGAAATGAAGTCAACGACTATGAACACTAACACTCAGAAAAGCAGCCGGGCCCAGTGGCTCATGCCTGTAATCCCAGCATTTTGAGGGGCCAAGGCAGGAGGATTGCTTGAGTCCAGGAGTTTGAGACCAGCGAAGGTAACACAGCGAGACCTCATCTCTACAAAAAATTCAAAAAATTATCCAGGTGTGGGTGGCATGTGCCTGTAGTCCCAGCTATTCAGGAAACTGAAGCAGGAGCATTGCATAAGCCCAGGAGTTTGAGACTGCAGTGAGCCATGACCATGCCACTGCACTCCAGTCTGGATGATAGAGCGAGAACCGGACTCAAAAAAAAAAAAAAAGAAAAGAAAATCAGAAAAGCAGTAAATATTTGGTCAGAGGACCAGATGGAGAAGACAGTGGCTGCTTGGTATGACTATCATCTCACAAGAAAGAAAAATTAACTATAAACATGTCATTTGTAAGAGAAGACGCATCTAGAAACCTTAATAACTGTTCCAGTCAGTGAGAAGGCAGACACCTCAAACATATGTTAAATGGCAGGAATTTAACACAGAAAAATGATTATATGGGTGTTGGCAGATGAAAAAGTAAAAAGGGGACACAAACATAACCCCAATATTAGTAACTGCTAAAAGCAGCTACCAACCTCATGGCTGAAGGAACACAGGGAAGATGTGAGGTTATCAGATCTGGGTGCACCCAGAAGGTACAGTACTAGAACTCTAAATGGGAGAAGGGAACAAGAGACAGGGCATGCACATTGTAACTGCCACTTGAACTGTGGTTAGGGTTGTAGCAAAGCTGGTGCTGAAAGTTCCTGAAGAAATCATAGGCTCAAGCGACAGCTTGCCCAGGAGGAATGCTGGCAGGAGCTGAGAGGAGCACTATCCTTCCTCTCCCCCCTCCAGCTTTTGCCTCCACCAGTGCCTTACACTGCCCAAAGCAAACAGGGATCCAGCTGGCAGGTGAATCCAGGAATGTGATTTGCGGATTTCCAACCCTAGTCTCACAAAACAGAGTATAAGATGATGGGCTTGAGGCTGAAACCACAACTAAATAGCCAACACAGTTTGCTATTCACATCTTCCCTATTAGCTTTCAAGTTCCTCAACTGAGAACTTGCCAATATGGGATTTCCAGGAACCTAACCCTCATCATATTTGAGAACTAGTGAATGCTATGAGCTTTTCTGACTAAAAATAAGTTGGAATATTTCACTGGAATACCATTCTTCTGTCAGGATTATAAATCTATTTTGGGGGGCCAGAAGTTACATAGGACAGAGCATAAAGGAATACTTTTATAATTGAGAACACTTCACAAACCCAACCAAGGAAAATTCTTAATAGATTTCTAGCTTCCCAAAATCTGTTCAAATAATCCCTAATTCTCCTACATAGAATTGGGCTCTGTATTGGGATGAAATTTGAGGTCCCTGAGAGAACTGAGTGGATTTTGTTTCACAGGCTGGCAAGACACAGATCTTTGGGGCCAGAGTGTAGTCATTATCCCAGAAAGCCCCCAGTGATCCTTGCCTCCCAGAATTTACACTCTTGTGTTATCAACTCCCATAATGAAGAGAGTTGTCCTATGTAAACTATAGCATACTGAAAAAATGACAGTATGTGACTTCTGAGACCATAAAAGATATGCAGCTTCCATTTTGCTTTGTTTTGGTTTACTCACTCTAGAAGAAGTCAGTCACCAGAACATGAGGCCACTCAGGTGACCCTACAGAGACATCCATGTGGCAAGGAACCAAGACCTTCTACCACCATGAAAGTGAGTCATGGTGCAGGCAGACCACCCCCGCCCAGTCAAGCCTTCAAGGGTTTCGCTGCAATCTCTGAGACATCCAGAGCCAGGTGTCTTCTAGGCCGCTCCCAAATTCCTCACCTACAGCACTCCATGAGAGAATAGATGTTTATTGTTTTTTAAAAGTATTTAGTTGGAGGAAACTTATGATGCAGCAACAGATAACTACATACCATCAAAGGACCCCCCAAGATTATAAATTCTCTCATTCTTAGCCTCTATCTATTCTACTCTTTTAACATTTCTTGAAACTTCAGTCAACTAAAGCCAACAGAGGAATTAGAAACCCATGAGATTTTAACTCCCCTAATATTGGAAGCACTCAAGCAATGATCAAAAACACTAAGTCCCAGAGGTAATAAAAATATTTTTTATACCAATTGGAAGACAGAACTACATGGCCACAAGGTTCCTAATAACACTAAGAAGATTCTAAGACACCAGTCTCTGGATGTCCTCCCAAACCTGTGCAGTAATTCTCATCAGCTATAACTAAGTATTGAAAGTAGCCTAGAGTTCACAAGAAAAATGAATTCAAATGGCTTGTAAACATAAAAACCAAAAGTGCTCAGCCTCGCTAATAATTAAAGTAACACAAATTTAAAACAATGAGTAAAGCACAATCCATCATACTCCAGATTAGAAAACTCTTCAAGTCTTCAGAAAACACAACAGGGGCAAAAGTGGAGAAACACATTTCATGTCTGTTGAGTCATGTGAATCAATGCATCATGCAATTTTGCCATATATTGTATTAAATAGTAAACGTATATAGGTATGACTTAGTTTTTACAGTTGTGAACAAAACCGTCCATTCACCTGTTTTTAAGAACAAAATCCTGTAAACAACCTAAATGTATACTAATAAAAAAGGTAAATTATGGTACATCCATACAATGAACAGCATGCAACCTGTATACAGAATGAGTTGGATCTAATACATACGCTATTACATAAGGTATAATATAATTATATATAAGGTATATAATATTATATAAGGTATAATATAATAATATATAAGGTATATTGTTAGGGAAAAAAAAGAATATGCCCCCACTAGTGTAAAAAAGAAGGGGAAAGGATCCATAAGTACAGAAAATGTCTGGAAGCAGTTTCTAAAATGTTGTCCATAGTCACCTTTAAAAAAGGAAACAGGGCCTTGGGCACAGAAGTTAAATGTTTTACTGCATGCACTCTTGTACTACATATTCAAATTATATTTTATTTTTTCTAAGAAAGGGGGAAAGCTTAATAGGAAGAGAGAAACAAGAAAAAAATAAAGGTTTAAGTTATAGCTACTTTTCAACTAACATGTAATGTACTCCATCAAAGTAGCCAGGGTGTGGCTTTAAGCTTAAGACACTCACATGTACATTCAACCGTTAAAAATCAGCTCTAGGAGAAAAAAGGTCCTTCACACTACCAAAGTGCCACTCACTAATGAGGGAACAGGAGTCTTCTCTTGCCATCTTGAAGCAAACCACTAGTTCAACAACTGACAGTATCCACGAGATGAACATCATCCTGTCCCAAGGTCTGTGAATCATGAAATGTGATGGAATTGCCTTTCTTTGAATGTTTAGGCAAAGAATGACAAGGTTAAGGAAACAAAAGGAAGCCAGCATTCATTTTACTCACTGTTGGGAGTCACTCAGAGCACACACTGCTCTCCTAGGCTGGCCACCCTAGCCCACTGATCCACCCATAAATGTCCATTGTGATTTTCTTCGCCACTGACCAACTCTTTTTGAGACTGAGTGAGCACTTCCAAGATGAGTGATCTGCTCGAAAGAAGTCTACTACGTGGCTGCTACTTATCCTCAGTGTGTGTTATAAGAGAAACTGAATTAGGACAGTATGCGTCAAAAGGCACTCTTTTATCTCTTTTAGCCAATACGTTAAAGGTGAGTCCCTTTGTGTTTTGAAACAGGCATGCTTTTAGTAACAGAAGGTAAAGGCTGTTTGGTTCATCTAATGACAAATAAACTATAGCTGTCTAAAAACATTCATTTTAAGTGTTACCAAGTATGTAGAAGGACCTATCTTAAAAAGAAGAAAAAGATCTAGAGTTTTCCTTCTTAAATTCTGAAGTGATGCTATCATGAGAGTGGACAGAAAACCTGCCACACAACTTTACCAATACCTTCACCCAAATGCTCAAACTCTTCTTCAATTCAAAACTGGTTTTTGAGATATTGCGGGGGTAAAATTAACCAGTCTCTTTAGAGATTTTAAGGTTGTTTACTGGGAACACATTCATTTAATAATTGGAAATAAGATTCAGTTGTGGCCTGAAACACTGTAAGCCAAGTATGGACCCAAAGTCAGTTTCCATAATCAAAACACTGATGCCAGCCAGGCGTGGTGGCTCAAGCCTGTAAACCCAGCCACCTCCCAGCACTTTGGGAGGCTTAAGCAAGAGGATTCTCTGAGCCCAGAGGTTCGAGACCAGCTTGACCAACTTGGCGAACCCTAGTCTCTATAATAAATCAAAAATATTAGCTGGGCATAGTAGCGCACACCTGTAATTCAGCTACTTAAAAGGCTAAACCAGAAGGATCGCCTGAGCCCAGCAGGTTGAGGCTGCGATAGCCATGAGCTTGCCACTGCACTCCAGCCTGGGTGACAGTGAGAGATGCCAACTCAAAAAAAAAAAAAAAAAAAAAAAACACTAAAGTGTAAAAAACTGACATCAAGAAAATGTCTACCAGGCACAGTGGCTCAAGCCTGTAATCCCAGTACTTTGGGAGGCTGAGGTGAGGGGACTGCCTGAGCCTACAGGTTCAAGAACAGCCTGGGCAATTTGACGAGGCCTTATCTCTACAGTAACTCAAAAATTAACCAGGCATGGTAGCCCACACCTGTATTTCCGGCTACTTGGAAGGATCCCCTGAGCCCAGCAGGTCGACACTGAGGTGGCCGTGAGTGTGCTACTGCACTGCAACCTGGATGACAGAGTGAGACTCCAACTCAAAAAAAAAAAAAAAGTCAAATGGCCAAGGCCATAATGTATAGAAAACCCTCAAACTATAATAATTCGTAGAGATCTGTATAAACATGTTGAAAAGAACACATCTAACCCTTAATGTCCACATCTCTATACAATGTAAATTCCATGAGATTAAAGTCCTCATCTTTTCTGCCTACAAAATGCCTGCCACATTTGGTGCTCAATAAACTCAGAAAAGTTCATTTCTATAGTGGCATCTACTTTGTCTTCCTAGAGGTAAGATATCTAAACTTGATAAATATCTACCTTGTGGTTTTGCCTCATTTTTATGCAAAAAGAAAAGTCAATTCAACTGAATTTTTAAAGTAACATAAACACATTTTCATTACATTTTTTAATTCAATAAACTGTAATAAGTATACATGCTCATCAAATATTAAGTACTCTATAAATTAAATAGGCCTATGGTGGTCAGAGCAGGAATCTAATGACCACTCTGGGCTTTACTTCCCAAAATGAGGTCTGTCAAACAGATTACCTGCTCCCCAGGTAATCAACAGGGAACGTCCCTAGGAAATGTTCAGGCTTTTTCACTGTAGGATTCTACAGTCTTGAATATTAAAGATGCATCCACCAAGAAGAGGATGTAAGGTTCCCAAACTTATTTGAGCAGGAAGCATTTTGTAAGATACAAGTGGCTGTTGTTAAGTCTTTTCCCCCTGAAATATGTAAATAAATTTCAAAGAGCTGTTTCCTAAATTAGAAATAAGTTCAAGGAAGATCCACGGGTTCACCTTCCCAGAGTTGAGACCTGAGAGAAGTCACTTAATCATTAATTCCTCACCCATAAAATGGAGATAAACATATGACCTACCACATACTTTGCTTTAAGAAAACCCAAAATTGACATATATTAAGAAGTCAATAATTCTGTCTCTCTTAGTCTTCTCAGGCTGAATAAAATGCCATAGGCTAATCAGTCTTAGAAACTTAAAGACTAATCTGTCTCAAACAACAGAAACTTATTTTCTCACAGTTCTGCAAATCACATAGCAGGAAAAACACTTAAGAAAATAGATTTTGCTACTACTGGACCAGCTAAATCCATAATGTTAAAATTCTTTTCATTTCCATATGGCACACATCAAAACAAATCACCATAATCCTATGGATCAGAATGTAAAAGATGAAAAGTAACTAAAATAAAAAGTCAAAGAACAGGCTAAAAGGAAACGTCTGTCTTAGAAGTGACAAAAAAGTTAACATTATTATTAGTATTTGTATGTAACACAAAGAACAAAACAACTGCACACACTAATGTATAAACAGGAAAGTCAACAACTCTTCAGTCCACGGCTACCTACGGAACTGCCTGCCCACGACACAGTTTTTGGAGGCTGTGTCTGTAGCTCTCCCAGGAATGCCCTCTCCTTGTTCCTCATTTAGCTCTCAGATAAAGACCATTCATTTTTCGAGCTGTACATGTGTATCACCTCCCTCCTACGCTGGCCATATTCTCCAGGTACCTCCTCAAACACCTTTTTATACTTTGGCGCCTTCATTGTACCTACCGCAATTAATAATGTCCCTACGAGCTGTGAAACTTTTCTGAGTGCACAGATTAAGTCTTTCTAATCTTGGTGTCTCCAGTCTCCAGCATCTGGCACAATCCTTGACACAGAGTGGGTATTCAATAAATGCTCAATTAATAAATAAAAACCTTTTTTAAAAACTTAGCAGGACATAATGGCATGCGTCTATAGTCTCGTCTATTCAGGAGGTTGAGACAGGAGGATCCACTTAAGCCTAGGAGTTTGAGATGAGCCTGGACAACATGGCAAAACCTTTCCCCACTTAAAAAAGAAAACCTTCATCACTCCCAAGGTGATAATAGGTAATGGAGGTTTAACAACAATTTACTTAGATAGTCAAAGAAATAAAGTTTAAAGCAACTTTTACTATGGTACACAACATTATATACTCAATAAAAAATTGTGATAAAAATTGGGTCAACCCTTCAGAAAAGTTAACATAAAAATATCCATTCTTGCCGGGCTCGGTGGCTCCGCCTGTAATCCTGCGCCTTTGGGAGGCTGAGGTGAGTGGATTGCCTGAGCCCACGGGTTCGAGACCCGCCTGGGCAGCGAGACCTCATCTCTACAATAAATCAAAAAATCAGCCGGGCATGGTAGCGCATGCCTGTAATTCCTGCTACTGGGAAGGCTGAGGCGGAAGGATCGCCGGAGCCCAGCAGGCGAGGCTGCGGTGGCCGGGAGCGGCCAATGCACTCCAGTCTGGGCGACCGAGTGAGACTCCAACTCAAAAAAAAAAAAAAAAAAAAATCCATTCTTTAAAATCTCAGTAATCTGAGCATCAGCTAGAATTTCATCCAAAGGAAACAAAAAAACATGTAAAAAAATTTTTATTATTTAAAATAGCAACATATGAGAAAATACTTATATGGAAAGAGGATGTGTAAAACATCCTGCATCAACTCAATGAAATATTATACAACCATTAAAATGTCATTATTTATGCACTATTCATATTCACGTTTATGTATTTTAGAGACAACGTCTCGTTCTGCTGCCCAGGCTGAAGTGCAGTGGCACAAACCTATCTCACTGCAGCAAAATCCTGGGCTCAAGCTACCTTCCTGCCTCACTCTCCTGAATATCTGAGATTACAGGCACAAGCCACTACTCTCAGCTAATAAAACTGATCATTTAAGATGGCATTTTAAAAACTTTTAAGGTGATATCTACAATAGTTCATTATAAATTTATTTAGAGGATGCAAAGTATGTCATTTCTGGCATACTGTACACATTGATTTTTTTTTAATAAAACTAGTATATTATGTCTCTGAACAGCTTAAGGTATAATTTACATACCATACAATTCACTCTCTTAAGTGTACAACTCAAGTGAGTTTACTATATTCACAGAGTTGTGTAAACATCAACACAATCGTTTTCAGAATGATGTGACAGCACAAAAAGAAACTCAATACTCCTTAGCTGCCAGTCTCACATGTGCCCATCATCTCCTCAGACTTTCTGTCTCTACAGACTTGCCTATTGGGTACATTTCATGTAAACAGAATCATAACAATTCGTGGTCCTTTGTGACTAGCTTCTTTCATTTAGCATATGAGAGTGAACCAAAAACAAAAAACTGGAATTATTTCTTAAAAATTCAGTCATGGGCAACCCCTTCAGGTCCCCTCGCACTGTGGGAACTTTTCTGTCCTCTCAATAAACCCTGCTTTAGAAAAAAAAAAAAAATTCAGTCTCCTTCAAAGTACTCTCTATTTGCGGCAATACACCCAGCAAGATGTTTTTTCCACTTCCCAGTTTTGGAACTCATCGATTTGGATGCCTTTTAGTGCTTCTGCCATTTTTTGTTTCACCTCTTCCACATCAGCAGAACATTACCCTTTGAAGCCTTTTTTTCATCGGGGAAACAAAAGTCGCTCTCGTGTGAGAATGGTGAATTGGGAGGGTGGGGGCACGGGGGTCGTGCTGTTTTTGGTCAAACACTCAGCGTGGGGTGGGCACGTGCACTCCTAAATCACCCATTATGGACAAAAGCATTGAAAAAATCCCCCAAAACAACTCACTGAAGCCAAACACAGCCCCTGACAACAATGCTAGCTGGTACACTGATGCTCATGAGTTCCTAGAACACTTAACCTAGTGGGGGAAGTCTGTACTACAAGGGACCTGCCCTCCAAAATATAATTCTGGGGTTTTGGGGGGTCCACTGCTTAATATTATCAAGGTCCTTTTATGCTTTAGCATCTATCAGTACTTCACTTTTTATTAATGAGCAATATTCCATTGCATTGACATACCACATTTTATTTATTCATTCACCAGCTGACAGACATCTGGATTATTCCCACATTTTAGCTATTACAAACAATTTTGCTACAAACTTTCACAAAGAAGTTTTTGCGTGGACCCGTGTCGTTATTTCTCTTGGGAATGCACTTCGGGGCAGAATTATGGGATCATATCATAACTCTATGTTTAACTATCTGAGGAACTACAGACCGTTTTCCAAAGTAGTGAATCATTTTACAGTCCCAGGGTATGAGAGTTCCACTGGCTCCCTAGCTTCATCAACACTTTTAGTATTTCTAGCCCTGCCAGTGAGTGTGAAATCGTATCTCATTGTGGTTTTAATTTACATTTCCCTGATGGTTAATAATGCTCAGCATCTTTTCATATACTATTTATCATCCATTTTTATATCTTCTCTGGAAAAACATCTATTCAGATCCTCTGCCAATTTTTTAATTGGGTTGTCTTTTATTATTAAGTTGTAATCGTTCCTTATATACTCTGGATACTAGTCCTTATCAAAAATATGACTTGTGAAAATTTTCTAACTCTTTCCCATTCTATGGCCTGTCTTTTCACTTTCTTAACATCATTTTTTTAAGTGTACCCAGGGAAACCTTATTACTATGGAGGTTTTATCCCCACCATAATCCATGTCAAACATACATGAACAAGGACTTTAAAAATTCACATTGTAATGGAACCAATCATGCTTCCCATCAAAGTTGGACTGTATTTTTAAAAATGTGGTACATATACACAATGGATTATGATGTAGCCATAAAGAAGGACAAACAAACATATGAACTTTGAAGCAACTTGGATGGATGTAGAGTCTAACATACTCAGTAATCTATCACAGAAACAAAGAACAGAGAACCATATGCTCTCACTCATAAGTGGACCTTGAACAATTATCATAATACTATAAGAAAGGAATAGGCAGTAGTGGGAAACTACCAGGGTACGGGGGGTGGGACTGGCAGTTGAGGGAAACTGCCAGGGGAGGGAGGGGCATACCTCATCAACAAGAGTACCTGCATAGTGAACATTTGTATACCTAACCCTGAATTGTACCCATCTTTAAAATAAAAAAAAATAATTTTTTAAAAAAGAAATAAGTAAAAATTCACATTGTACTCTTTTCTTCTTAAAACCATATTTCATTTCTCTTCTTCCTTAGAACTTCAACCTAATAAATTTATGATCGAAAGTCTTTTACTGATCTACCAATACTCTATCATACTTCTCTGCAACAAAATTTCATAGTACTTTAAAATGTTTAAATAGCTTTAATTTCCTGTGACCACATAACCTAAGCTGTAATATGCTTCTTCTGGATTCAGTATTTTTTTTTTTTTTTTTGAGTAGGAGTCTCACTCTGTTGCTCAGGCTAGAGTGTGGTGGCACATTCATGGTCACCGCAGCCTTGACTTGCTGGGCTTAGGTGATCCTTCCACCTCACCCTCCCAAGTAGCTGGAACCACAGGTGCATGCCACCATGCTCAGCTAATTTTTTGATTTATTGTAGAGACAAGGTCTCACCAACTTGCTCAGGCTGGTCTAAAACCCCTGGCCTCAGGCAATCCTATTGCTTCCACCTCCCAAATTACTGGGATTACAGGCATGAGCCACCACACCCGGCATGGATTCGGTATTATAATTATTAATAGGACACAATAAGCACATTTATTGTGATAAACAGTCATTCATTAAACACTAATAAATTGTATGGGTAATGCATTACATAATAAGATAGACAGAGTAGGGGGTGGTTATGGGCTTTAAGATTTGCCTGGCATCAAAACTATAAACTAGTCCTCTGTTTATTGATCAGGGCTTTGAAAACTTTGGGTCAATATGCTATGGTAAGATTATGGATGGGGGAGAGTGTTTTTCCTTTTTTTTTTTTTTAAGTTGGAGTCTCACTCTGTCACCCAGACTGGAGCGCAGTGGCACACCCACGGCCACCCCAGCGTTGACCTGCTGAGCTCCAGAGATCCTTCTACCTCAGCCTTCCAAGTAGCCGGAACTACAGGGGCGCGCTACTACATCCGGCTAACTGTTTGACGTATATTGTAGAGACGTCTTGCAAAGTTGCCCAGGTGGTCTCGAACCCGCGGCCTCAGGCAATCCCTCGGCCTCCCAAAGTGCTGGGATTACAAGCCCAGTAAGAGTGTTTTTTTGTTTTTTGGAGTTTTTTGTAAAACAGTAAAAGGCTATGGCAGAAGAAAAGACGGTAGAAAAGATTCAGCAGCATGATGCTCAGAACATGGATGTGTTTCAGGAACATCAATTTTCAAAAATAAAGTATCATAAGTCGAGGAACTAGGAATTGACTCTCTTACAAACCATCTAATTGTACATACCTCTTGGAAAGGATTTTTGTACTTCCCTATGTATACGTGTTCCCAGTCGCAAGACAACTGCATTATGTCCCTTGGATAATCATGCATTATGAATAAGGTGAGGTCAGACAAACTCTCTCTTTGCTAACACCACTTCCCATATAGGGCAAAAGTGGTACCTTATGTGGAGAAAGGGACTTACATTTTCCAATGACTCACATTAAAATAGGATGAGTCAAAGCAGTCAGGACAATTCAAATAGCCAAGAAGGGCTGTGTTAAACACTTAGTAAAAAACAGATCCAAATGCTGATTAATTTTATGTCATTTTTATTTTTTACCTTAAAAGTTTGATGGCTTGAAGTCACTTGCTACACTAGACAGTGATATATATATATATGCATGTATGCCTAAAATAGCTACTTTTAAAATCAAACTTGAGTTTGACAAGAACTCATGATTTGATTAATATGGCTTACAGTCATCTAAATGTCACTTTGACAAACTAAATGTTTGTCTTGATGACATCTACCCCCAGGCATATGGTGCTTCCATTAACTCTACTGTTATCTTTGCAGCAGCAGAAGATGCCTCATTGTTTTCAGAATATTCATAATTTACAAGGCCTCTCTTTGGTCATGATTTATAATTGCTCATAATATTGAAGGGAGAGATCCCTGCACAGATGTTAGCCACTGTGTGTGGTTTTTTTAATTGCTACTGATTTCAAAGAATAAAGTATTCTCTCAGAAGCAAACAATTAACAGCCATGGTCCAAATCTTAGATGAAAATGTTACCTCATAATGTATAACATAAAAAAGACGCTAAGCTAAATTTGGTATTGGCTACCTTGGGCAACTCAGAGAAACTTTGCAAATATGAAATCATGAAAGAATATACATTCATAACACTTGTCAATTCCATCCAGCAAGCATTTATTAAAAACTCACCTTGCCTAAGACTCTGTGACAGACACTACGGAAGATAAACACACTTCAGCCCTTGAAAAGATTCTGATAGTCAGACCGGCACCACAAAATACACAAAGAATCCGAGGGTTATAAGAGGACTCAAGATCTAAATACTCAGCCCCAAACGTAGGTTATCAAAATTCAAAAATATTCTCTAGGGAAATTATTAATACAAATATGGCAAAATGTACAATATTTCATGAGACCAATAAGAGTAATTTTGGAAATTAAGTCATAAACAAGACCAGAGAAAATGAAGATCTCAGGATCCTCTCTATAATTAATAATTATAGAGGAAAAAAATCTACAGTTTTGTAGATGCTTTTAAAGAAAATGAAATGTATATGGAATTTTTTATAATCCCTTGGAAAAATAAAAATAAATAGGACCCTCCTTACTATGCTTAAGTGAAGAATAGCATATTGTATTATCATAAAACTTGTCCAAATTACACCAAAAAACTTAATAAATTCATTTTTCTCTAAGAATTAGCATATAGTTGCAAATAAAAACTAGAGAAAAACCTTCTCTTAATAATTATCAGTTTATTTTCTAAAAGACCCAAACTTTCTATGCATATTAAACATAAAATCTTCATCTTCGTCCTATGTAGATTCACCTTCAGTGGCCTTTTTCCAGTGCCAATTATCCCTGAGCCTCCTGTATCTTTCTGGTTCCAGTTAATAAACAACACTCTAGCTAAAGGGACTTTCTGCGTGGAATCTGGTACCATCCCCCCCAACTCAGTCCCTAGAGTCTTTAGTGGCACAGACTGTGCATACCTTGTACTCCCCTTTCACCTGTGAGCTTTGTGACCTACCCCAAGCCAACTGGGAACACACAAGTCCTCCCAGTCTATAAGTTTTCACAGGTTTGGTTGTTTATCACTCTAGAACACACAAACACAGACCTGTCCAAAAATCCTTAAGTAGTGGCCCCTAGTCTAAGGAGCTTAACTTCCTCCTGGAAAGCTAAAACACATTCAACTTTTATTTACTTGACGAACTTGTATTTCTAACTCATTCATACCACCCCACCACCACTACCACCAGTCCCCACACCACTTCATACAGTCAGCATTAACTTGGCGAGACCTCATCTCTACAATAAATCAAAATTAACCGGGCATGGTAGCACGTGCCTGTAGTTCCAGCTACTCGGAAGGCTGAGGCGGAAGGATCGCTGGAGCCCAGCAGGTCGAGGCTGCGGTGGCCGAGAGCGGCCACTGCACTCCAGTCTGGGCGACAGAGTGAGACTCCAACTCAAAAAAAAAAAAAGAAATTTGTGGACCAGCAAAATATTTTCTTCTATTAACTTGGAGACATAAATAGGGTTGGCAGCTTTTTAATTTTGCCATGAAGGGTCATTTTAAAATATTAATAACTATCATTTATAAGCACCATGGTAACAAAAAGACAGTAAAGAAATTCTCTCTGAATTTTAAAAAACATATAAAATACATTAGAGACTCAGAAGGGAGAGGATGAGAGGGGTGAAATGATAAAAAATCACCTCTCAGGTACAATGTACACAGGTAGGAGGAGTGGGTACATGTAAAGCCCAGATGTCTTTGCCCCCGTACAAGGCACCCATGTAACCAAAAACCATGTGTACTGCCTAAAGCTACTGAAAAAAAAAGAAATAAAATAAAACAAGAGTACCTTTAGCATGATGGAAAATCTCACTACATTATTCCTATTTTAGTCTCCTGGCTGCAGACTGGTAAAATCTTATAAGAGATCAGCATTTCGTTACCATCACGCAAGATCCAAGTATGGTCTATGAGTCAGAAGAATCAGCATTACCAGAGAGTTTGTGAGAAATGCAAAATTTCAGGCCTCATCTCAGTCATACTACATCAAATCTCAATCTCTCTCAATCAATCTCTCTCTCTCTTTTTTTTTAAGGACCACTCTGTCACCCAGGCTGGAATGCAGTTGCGCACAGCTTGCTGTAACCTTGAACTTAAGCAATCCTCTCACCTCAGCCTCCTGAGTAGTTGAGACTACAGGCACACACCATCACGCCCAGCTAACCAGTTAAGGCTTTTTTACTTTTCTAGAGAGGGAGCAGCAGCACTTTGTTGCCCAGGCTGGTCTCAAACTCCTGGCCTCAAGCAATCCTCCTGCCTCAGCCTCCCAAGTTACTAGGATCACAGGCATTGGCCACCATGTGCAACCCAAATCTCATTTTAACAATAATTGCACGTGATTCATATTCACATTAAAGTTTGAGAGGCACTGTCATAGAATAGATCATAAGGACCCTCAATGGTTAAAATTCAACCAAAACTATCTACACTGAAGACTCAGTAAAGACATTTAATTCACTTGATATACATTTTCCCAAAGACAGTAATTGAGGGAGCCCAGAAATATCAACATACAACAAGACAAAACAGAAAGCAGACAAGTTCCCGTCCTAAAAGTCTTCTTTCAGGAGTTTTCAACCTTAGTCCTTTAGAAAGAAACTGGGAAGAAAAAAACAATTAAGTGCCAATCACAAACAAACAGCATTAACAGCTTTGCAATAAACTTCAGGAGCATAAAACTGAGTTCCACAGTACCTATGTGGGAGAATGCATCCAGGGATTGTCCCAGATGCTGGGTCTTGTCCTGACTGTTACTCCTGCCACAAGACAAAGCAACTTTGTATCACTAGCAGTCAAAAGGTCAGCCTAGAGTTTAGGTGACTTGACATACACCACAGTTGAATCACATTTGGGGATCTTTTATCCCACAGTTTCTAACAAAGAAAATCTCTCTAGATATGTTTTAATTATGAGCAAAGACACGAGGCCCAGTAAAAGGACATAAGACGGAGTTGATATACTCAAAGAACAGCCATATTAACACTGCCTAGTTCTGTCATATTCTCTTGCATTACCTAACTTGCCCTCTAATCAAGGACAGAATCAGTTCCTCGGAGGTAGCTATCGATATGGTAGCTATCGATCTAATTGTTTTACAACCTCTCCCCAGCTTGTTTTGTACCAATTAGCTTTTCTATTCTAAGTATTTACTTCTACCCATAAGATGATAACCCAATCAACCCTACAAGACAAAGGCAGACCCTATCAATAAGGCAGCAGTCATATGACTAACCCACCCATCTGCCTAGTCTATCACCTGACATCAGTACCTGTGCTTACCTGTCCCTACCTGTCCCCTTCCTGATGATGTGAAACAGATCACCACCCAATCACCTTAACAAACTGCCCCCATCAAAGCATTCAACCTCAAGCAGCCATCTGCCATTGCTTTGCTAAGGTCTGGTCTAGTCATGTGGCTTTTGGAGCTATGGCCACCATGTTTTCCTAAGCTTTGGTCCCCTCTCCTACCTTGGGGAGGTGAATCAATCTCAATTTCAAGCAAATCTCCCCCCTCCTGGTAATTGACTTTCTAAATAAACTATATTTTCCAATCTAACTTCTGTGCAATTCTTTGCACCTTTCGTGTGGCACTGGATCGTAGACCCCAACCCCCTGGGTCTGACCTACCCAAATACCCCATCTGGTCAGTCCTAACATTTTGGAGTCCCTGCTAGGACTCTGACTTAACACTCAGATTCATGACTCTTTTCTAGGCCACTCTGATGGGAAAATAATTGCCAGTGGGATACAATGCCTTTCTAGAGAGAGAAAAAGTTATATAAAGAACTGTGCTGACCAGTAAAGTAGCCACTAATCACATGTGGCTACAGAGCACCTGAAATGTGGCTAGTCCAAATTGAGATGTTTAACAAGCATAAAATATAAAAGCAGATTTTTTTAAAACAATACAAAAAAGAGCAATACATCTCAACAATAAGTTTTATGTTGATTGCATGTCCAAATTATAATGTTTTGGATGTATTGGGTTTTGAAAATATAATAGAAGTCAAGTCATCTGTTTCTTTTACTTTTATGTGACTACTAGAAGCATTTTAATTACATGCCGCTTGCATTATGTATCTAATGAACAGAGCTGGCCAAAAACTCATGAGAATTATATATGTGCCAACCTTAAGTTTAAGAAAATTATATAGCTAGATCCCAATCCTAGAGAATAACTGCAAAAGTCATGTATTTGGAGGTGCCAAATAAAAAAAGAGTACAGGGCAAGTGTCTGGCAGTATTGATCTTTTAATTTTAACAACTGCTGAGCAAGAGAAGAGCCCTTTCCATAATGTCTGCATAGAGGTCCCTAGATTTACACCCAAAGAAAAGAAAAACCTAAGTATTTAATAAAAATAGGGCGAGGGGAGGAGCTGATAGAAACCAAAGTGGGATCACAGCGATGACCAGTTCTCTCAGAGTCTAGGAATGCAGGAGTGGAAAGATAAACAAATTCCACTGACAACAGCCAGTGTGTTCCGGCCTAAGCCATTCAAACTAAGCATTCCCAAAGCCTCTAAGGAAAATAGGGAAGTGAAACCAAGAGCTCAATACTCACCTCAGATCAAGAAAGGTGCCAAAGTGAAAGAAAGGGCTGGAGGCTGATAATATTGACATGTCGAGCTGTAATAGTACATAAAATTAACTTACAGTACAAAGAAAAACAGAAAAGCTCCCATCAGGTTAAAAGTAAATTCAGAAACCACTTTTAAAACAGTAGACCTCCACGCCCAGTGTTAAAAAGCATCCCCAATCATGGAAAATGGTGCCCACTCAGATTTGGTTTGGGAATAAGACAGTGCAAGGCAAGCAAAGCAGCTACAGCCATCTCCAATCGGGGCAGATTCCTCTCATTCCTGGCCCGGGAACAATCTCATCACTTAGGAAATCTGGACCTCTGCCAACACTCCGCTGCAGCCTGAGGGGGATGGGTGGGGAGGTGGAAATGTCTGGGCAGCTGGCTTTTATCACAAAGCCTTCTCTCTTAGAAAGGCTTAGAATGAATTTCCTAGACATGATACAATGCAATATTTTAAGCAACTAATTGCACAAAAATATCTCATTTAAAAAAACATATGTCTAAGGTGTAAAAAGTCAATAATTACTGACTTAAATCTGATGCAAATTTTAAAATATTATACATACATATATATTTTTTAAGTTGGGATGTCCCTGTGTCGTTCTGGCTGGCGTACAGTGGCACAATCACGGCTCACCACACCCTCAATCTCCCAGGCTCAAGTGATCCTTCTGCCTCAGCCTCCAGAGTAGCTGGGACTGCAGACATGTGCCACCATGCCTGGCTAACAACTTTTTTTTTTTTTTTTGAGTTATAGTCTCACTCTGTCGCCCAGGCTGGAGTGCAGTGGCACACTTCAGCATCGACCTGATGGACTCTGGCGATCCTTCTGCCTCAGCCTTCCAAGTAGCTGGAACTACTGGCACACGCTACCACGTCCAGCTAATTTTTTATTTATTGTAGAGACGAGGTCTCAACAAATTGCCCGGGCTGGTCTCGAACCCCCCCAGGCTCAGGCAATCCACTCGCCTTGGCCTCCCAACATGCTGGTATAACAAAGGCTGAGCCAACACTTAGGGCTAACAACTAACTTTTTTTTTTTTTTTTTTTTTGAGTTGGAGTCTCACTCTGTTGCCCAGACTGGAATGCAGTGGCCGCTCCCGGTCACCGCAGCCTCGACCTGCTGGGCTCCGGCGATCCTTCCGCCTCAGCCTTCCAAGTAGCTGGAACTACAGGCATGCGCTACCACACCCGGTTAATTTCTTGATTTATCGTAGAGATGAGGTCTCGCCAAGTTGCCCAGGTGGGTCTCAAACCCGCGGGCTCAGGCAATCCACTCACCTCAGCCTCCCAAGGCGCAGGATTACAGGCTAAGCCACGGCGCTCAGCTACAACTAACTTTCAATATGTAGGCAATGTACTATGAGCACTCACTATTCTAAGTGTTTTACATATTGAAAACTTCTGTGAGCTTGTCAACCCTGTGAGCTAAGTATTAGGATAATCCCCCTGTTTGAGATGAGGCCGCCAAGGCATAAAGATGCTAAGTGTCACATAGCCAAGGAGTACTGGAGCTTGGCTATGACTGCAGGTTTATGACACCAGGCAGCCTGCTCCCGCACTGACTTCTCGCCCTATGACCTATGAGACCACCTCACAGCCTTCACTCACAGATGAGGATGCTGAAGCTCAGGCCGATTCAGCAGCTGTTCCTGGAAACAAAGCTAACTTGGTTGTGGGCAGTCTCAAACCTATATCTCACGTTAATCCTTTTAACAAGCAGTTTCCTGTTATCACCAACCCTGTGCCCCAGCTTGCAATGCTGCCAGAGTATCTTATTTTCTCCTATTCTCAAGGGGATGGTTGTTAGCCACTTCTTTCTTCTTAGCCAATCTGCCAATACTGCCACCAGTTAGAGCTGTTAGCTCTTGAAGCATCTAAAGAATACAAAACTAGGGGCTGGACTCATCCCAGCTCTTTGGGAGGTCAAGGCGAGTGAACCGCCTGAGCCCGCGGGTTCGAGACCAGCCCAGGCAACTTGGTGAGACCTCGTCTCGACAACAAATAAAAAATTAGCCGGGTGTGGTGGCCCGTGCCTGTCGTTCCAGCTACTTGGTAGGCTAGGCGGAAGGATCACCGGAGCCCAGCAGGTCAACAGTGGGGTGGCCGTGAGCATACATGCCACTGCACTCAACCTGGGCAACGGAATGAGACTCCAACTCAAAAGAAAAAAAATACAAAATAGGATTATTAAATATTAGAGTATTAGTCTGGAACACAGAAACACAGAACACAAACAAATGCATTTGAGTGAACAATTAGTGACACTTACTACTTGCCACTAACGTTATAATACTGAAAAAAATCCTATCATTCTGAAACCCACATTACTTGGGTTTCTAGGCCATATAGCTAACCTGCTGTTGAATGCAATGTCCACACATCCTAACATTTTCAGGTGAAGCAGAATGGGGTGTGGATGAGAAGGGAGGAGACCCAGGTTTCAAACAAAGCTCCACTATGAGAACAGAAAATGGTGGCCTGGGGTACCGCACTCACCTTCTCTGAGTACAACTGCCTCCTGTACAAAACAGAGGGGTCCACCATGTCCCAGGGCTGCTCAGGAATTCATGGAGGAACATGTAAAAGTGTTTTGTAAACCATGAAGCTCTGTAAATTGTTAGAAATGTGCAATGACACTCTTGCCTGATAACAGCCAGCATGCAAAGGTGCTTCAGGGCCCCTGATGGTAACTGAGGAAGGCGGCAGCAGTCTGCCCCACCAGTCCCAAATACCCAGCAACTCATGCTTCGAGATGAAATCATCACTGGAATCATTTACTGTTCAGGAGCTGTATTTTTAAACAACAGTGAAAGATAATAAGCACTGATTTAAATAAAAGTCCTGAAGCCTCCAGGAAGGCTTCCCCACTGCAAAGACCTCCTAATCGCCTCTCCTAGGGGAGGGCTGAGGACGTTCACAGGGAGTGCTAATTGCTAGGCTTTCTCATCAAGTGTGAGATGGTGGAAACTTTACCTTAAAATCACTTAAATGCTTAAGTACCTTTTTTAATAAACTGAAAAAAGTAAGAAAACAAACATAATACTTTAAAGTCTAATGTTCATAACACTTCAGATTTCCCCCTTCAGACCTATTTTCTTTCTCCTTCTTTGTTTCAAACTACTGCCATGTCAGTGAGTCTGCTATCAGTCTTGTCAAAGAGATGTACCTCTCAGAACACAGTCTTTTAAAAAGTGCAAAATAAGATCTCCAAATTCAACTAGATAAACAGCTGCCTGTGTCTTAAGACAAAAGACGTCTAATTATTGGTATCCACGTGGTCAAGATACACTCTCAGAAGGGCACAGGTTCACTCTGTTTTCAGTCCACAACAGAAATCCCTTTTTGATACCCTGCACTGTGCAATTTTAGATCTACACATGGGTCAGTCAGACGAGAAACACAAGATCACAAACTCTAGAAGAAAAAAAAATTGCAGAAGACAAACACAAGAAAATTTTTTTAAAAAATAATCTTAAATATATATATAAGCTGGACACAGGGGCTCACACTTATTATCCCAGCACTTTGGGAGGCAGAGGTGAGACGACTGCCTGAGCCCAGGGGTTCGACACCAGACTGGGCAACTTGGCCAGAACTTGTCTCTACAATTAAAAAAAAAGTAGCTGGGCATGGTGGCAGGTGCCTGTACTTCCAGCTACTTGGAAGGCTGAGGTGGAAGGATCGCCTGAGCCCAGCAGGTCAAGGCTGCGGTGGCTGTGAGCATGCCATTGCGCTCCAGCCTGGGCGAAAGAGTGAGACTCCAACTAAAAATACACACACACACACACACACACACACACACACACACACACAAGAAAGCCTGAAATTTGACAAACGGCAGGCAACTACATTAAAAATGAAAACTATGAATATTCATTACACAATAGTCATAAATAGAGGGAAAGAGTAGAAATGGGACAAAAACTCAGGAAGTTTAAAAAAAGAAAACACACGCAGTCTGACACAAATACAATTTAAGTAAGGGTCCTGGGTGGAAAACTTTGATTTAAGATAAGATAGGACAGTAAAGAAGTAATTTCCTTACACAAGGTAAATAAATAAACAGTATAAATTACCCAGAATGACAGGAAGAACTTTCAGTAAAAACAGCGAGGGCAGTCTTTGCTTAGGCTGTCTAGAGTAAGGATAATACATCTCCCAAGTCACCAGTAAGGTTAGTAGTTATTGCCTCACAACCCCACACCCCCTTAGAGGAGTGATAACCCCATATAAAAACCTAATACACTAATGACAATCTCAAATGTTTAATTTTTACATATCCTGGGAATGAAAAAGAAAAACCAAAGTTACAAAAAGAATTAGTCCCAAGATATGTGCTCAGAGATCAAAACTTTTTCACCCAATTACAAGATGGGACTTCAGGGAAAGGTCACCATGCTGGACGGACAGTTCTACAAATTTCCAGAAAAGGACAGAAAACAAGCTCAAGAAGACGACACGCACATTTACTGCCACACAAGCGAATAGTCATTTTATGTATTTTAAATGTGCCAAGAATATTCCAAATTGTCAGTTCCACACAAATAGGGACAAAAAGTAGGCACTGATTTATTAACAGTGCAGGACCTCTGGCCTGTACTTCTAAATTGGGCGAGAAAGAGTCCAGCTCCTTCAGGCAAGTTCCCCAAGATTACTGGTAAGCACTGACTCTTGGCAGGAAAATCCATTTGTTTGCAGCATTTCACTGCACTGTTTCTCAATTAGTCCCACAGCATACACTCTGAGCATTAACTTACAACTTAAGTCACACAGCTCATCCTTCTAATGCAAGGAACTTCCAGTGTTCCCTCTAGAAGGTCAACAACCCAGCTGGTCTCTCCAACAGCTACTGTATCTGCTGTTGGAGAGGGCCCATCTGGGTCACCCCCAGTTCTGAAGTTTCACTAGCCCTGTGACCCTGTGTTGGTTGCTTAACTTATCCAAACTTTCATTTCCCCATCTGTAAAAATAGAGATAATACTGGGAAAATTCAAGGAGGTATATAAGGAGAAAACGTTTAAGATAATACTCATCCCTATGAATAAGTGAGTGGGGAATTCCTATGGCGTTCTGAAAGGAAGAAAGAAAGAGAAATGTGTGAATCATGGGGAAAAAAATTCCACAAGTACTGTCTGTTTATTTTCTCAAACAGCATTTACTCAGCAACCAATAGGTGAAAAAGACAATGCGACTGTCTCTGCCCTCAGAAACCTCACACTCTTGTACAGAAAATAAGAGATGACTTTAAAGACGTGAACATCTGCTCGGACAATATGTCCCAAGACTTTGATAACAAGTGCCTACAAAGGGAAAATGTTCTGATGGGGAAAATGCCCCGATTATTCAACACATGAACATAGGACACATGGAACAGCGACACAGGGGACTTCCCTTGCCAGACAATGACTATGTCCCAGTAGAAATGTGGATAATTAAGAAAGAGAACCTAGTACAACCAGGAGAGACTGCCATGGAGGCACCAACCCCAAAATAAGAAGCACAGAAGCTTGGTGCAGTGGCTCACACCTGTAATTCCAGCACTTTGGGAGGTAGAGGTTAGAGGACTGACTGCCTGAGCCCAGGGGTTCGAGACCAGCCTGGGCAACTTGACGAGACTTCATCTCTACAGAAAATCAAAAAAATTAGCCGAGTGTGGTGACGCACGCCTATAGTACTAGCTACTTTGAAGGTTGAAACAGAGCCCAGCAGGTTGAGGCTGCAGTGGCTGTGAGTCTGACACTGTACTCCAGCCTAGGCAACAGAGTGAGACTCTGACTCAAAAAAAAAAAAACCATAGGAAGAGTCTTTCTCCTGCTACGCCTAGAGTCATCATTACAGATTTTCTGGAAATTCATGTGGGATGCACACTGTAGATGTGATATACATGAATGCTGCTCCCTCCTAAAACGTCCAACCATGCTAACAAATACAGAGCTCACGACTGCCTCGTAGGATGTCAAATCCCATCCACCAAAAGCCACCTGACATACAAACTCCACCAGTGAACATTCCTCTCTGCCAGATTTAGTCAGCGCACGGTCACGACAAGGCCACCGCAGTGGAGGTGGGCAGCCACAAAAGGAAACCCAAATTTTACAGTCTCAGTTCCCCCTCTTTAAAATAAAAAGTCTCCTAAAATTAGATCACGTATGTCCCACCATAAAGCCATGAGTTGCCATGCGCCCCTCAGCTGATGCTCAGAGACGTGAGGGAAAACCCAGCTCTATGACAGGCTGCCGCCTGCTCGGTGCCAAGACCCTTTCGAGGAATGACAAACACCCTCTTATCAGCTTTACGGCAAGTTTGCCAGGTGGGATGAGGATGCTCAAGGTGCAGATACAGAAAAGGAGGAAGCCATGAGCAGGTAGAACACATACTGCAGAAGAGGGGCCATGAGGGCGTGGATGGAAGAAGGGAGAAGCAAGACCTCAATGCCCCTGCTCGTGTGCTGCCCTCACTACCCAGCTGCTGAGAGAGCTCAGGAGCCCTTGGAGGGCGCACACAGTCGTATCAGGAGCAGTTTTGTGGCTGCCCCTTAAATGCCAGTGCCAACTGATCACAAACACAAGAAATCACAAAGAAAAACACCCAGTCCAAGCAATTGCTGAATTAATAATTCCTATGACTCATCGTGCTTCACTGACCCTCGAAACGGTAGATGTTCTGCTAAAAGTTCATAAATATTTCTCAGGTTTCCAACTAGACAAAAATACCCTACACTAACTGCAGCATCTTGCTGGATGTACTGGTGGTTTACAGGACAGAAATACTTAATATACATACATTTAAAAGCAAAGGGATGTCGACTAGATAATGAATTAACTCACATCTCTGTTTTTTCTTTTGGTATAAATTTTAAAATTCTTCAAAACAGCCTTCAAATAATTAAACATAATATAGACAGCTCTTTAAGATGGCAAGCTTAAAAAACCCCACCAACAAAACTTACTATAAAAAGTATCGGAGGTCCCTTTGGTTACTAAATATGTAGATAACTTTAAATAACCAATATTTTATGTTCATTAATATTTTTATATTGAAAAAATAATCACCTGAGACCCAAAGAGAAATATCAGCTTTCATTTAGGAACTTACAAGTATCAATAGAAAAAAATACTGGAGCAATCATTTTATGGAATGCTAGAGATTTATAAATCATTTGTAGATGACATACAGAATACATTTATAAAAGCCTATAAGATTAAAAAGAAGAAAAATTTATTCTCATTCATTTTTTTTTTCTTTTTTTTTTTTTAGTTGGAGTCTCACTCTATCACCGAGGCTGGAGGGCACCGCAGCCTCAACCTGCTGGGCTCAGGTGATCCTTCCGCCTCAGCCTTCCAAGTAGCTGGAACTACAGGCATGCGCCATCACGCCCGGCTAGTTTTTTTTATTTATTGTAAAGATGAGATTCCGCCAAGTTGCCCAGGCTGGTCTCAAACCCATGGGCTCAGGCAGTCCTCTCACCTCGACTTCCCAAAGTGCTGGGATTATAGGCGTGAGCCACCATGCCCGGCCTAATTCTCATTCTTAATTAGGGATTATTTTTTAAAAGATGTCTCAAAAGAACCTTACTGGCGGAAAAAAACAGGCAAGTCACAAAGATTAAGAAAACTACAATCTGTACTTTATGAAGAGGTATTTATTTTATTTTATCTTTTGTTTTTGAGTTGGGGTTTCATTCTGTTGGGGTTTCATTCTGTTACCCAGGTTAACTGTAACCTGGGTAACAGTGCAGCAGTACTCTCATAACTCAGCGCAGCCTCAACCTCCTAGACTCAGGTGATCCTTCAGCCTCAGCCTCCTGAGTAGCTGGGACTACCGGCATGCACCACCACACCAGCTAATTTTCTGATTTTTTGTTGGGACGAGGTTTCACTATATTGCCTAGGCTGGTCTCAAACTCCTGGGCTCCTGCCTTGGCCTCCCAAAGTGCTGGTATTACAGATGTGAGTCACCATCTCACCCAGCAGTGGGGCACATCATGTTCTTGCATGGAGGGGAAAAAACTGTAAACTAAAAAAGATATTTTTAAAATACTGAAAGAAAACTTTCTATGAAATATAAAATTCTAAACTTCTCACTTTTCTGTTTTCCACTAATGAACAGATGTTACTTTATAAGGCAAAAAGGTAACACTATTATAATTAATAACAATAAAAACATAAGCAGTTTCCAAATGTCATCTTTGGGTTTTCAGGCTGTATCTTGTATTTAAATGTCCAGTTTTCAGTCAGGCATGGTGGCTCACCCCTGTAATCCCAGCACTTCAGGTATCGGAGGCAAGATGATTGCCTGAGTCTAGGGGTTCGAGACCTCATCTCTACAATATATCAAGAAAAATCAGCCAGGCATGGTGGCATACACCTGTAGTTCCAGCTATTTGGAAGGCTAAGGCAGAAGGATCGCCTGAGGCCAGCAGGTGGAGGCTGTGATGGCCATGAATATGTCACTGCATTCCAACCTGGGAGATATAGACTGAGACTCCAACACAAAAAAAAAAAAGTTCAGTTTTCTGAAGCCCCTTACGTGTCAACTGTTACATGAAATGGATTTGAAAGCACTAGGAACGTTAAATATCATTTAATCCAGACTGAACAGCAGACACAGAGAAACAGGAAACGCTGACTTCACTTCATTTCTTTCCCTTCCTTTACCCTCAAGATATTTTTTTGAAGTGAAAGAAAAAGACGTCACGACTGGGATCAGCACGTCACACAAGCCACTGGCCTCAGAGGTGAAGTGCCCATGGCTGTGGAAACTAGTTAGAGGCTCGCCAATGTAGGTTAATGCTTCCCAAACAACGGCAGGAAGGACTGGCAAATACATTCATTTTAAAAGTAAATATTAACTTAATGAGCCTGGTGACCGGAAAACTGATTCTGTGCCCTTGAGATTTTCACTTCCCTGCTCCTTCTTATCAAAGAGACACAAAGAAAAACACTAAGAAAGCACAAAATCTCCTACTTCTGAGTCCAAATGGTACCAGAGAAGAATCTAAAATCACTCTTTCTGTGTGTCCTCAAATCTTCCCAACTCAACTGACGGTAGAAGAAGATAAAGCAAATCAGACAACGTGAAAGACCTTCCAGAATTGGTCCAGGAAATACCATGGAGGCCTGAGGAAGGCCACATCCTTTCTTAGGAGTCCTAGTTCAGCTCTCTAACAAGAGAACAGGCCAGTCATTAGAAAACACCTCCATCTTCCGCCCGTGACCTCCGCTTTCTCCTTCCCTTGCCTGTACCAGTCACGCACCAGAGAGTATCGTGGAAGGATAGCCTGAGCAACAAAAAATAAACTTACTACCCAGTGCCCAGGCCAAGAAAGGGTTCAGGGTATAGGAAGCCCAACGGCAGACAACTGCACTGTTTGTTTCAGACAAGATAGAGTTACCTGTCCCCACCAAACCAAGCAATTTTCAGGGAAAAAAAAAAGGGGACAGCAGGCACTGTCACTATTGTCCTGCCTTTGGTGCCCTTCACAACATGTCTTTCCCTTAATAAATTTATCTTTCCTTGAAAAAAAAAAAAAGGAGGCGGGGGATTGAGCAACCAGTGATATCAGAAGCATTGATGAAGAGGAAAAAATGAGAAAGGAAAAATTGGCCTTTAACTTTTTTCAGCACCCACTCTACCAATAAAAAGAAAACAGGGCTGGGCCCAGGTGGCTTACACCTGTAATCCCAATGCTTCAGGAAGGAGGAGATAAAAGGACTGCCTGAGCCCAGGGATTCTAAACCAGCCTGGGCAGGTTGGTGAGACCTCATCTCAACAATAAATCAAAAAAATCAGCTGGGCATTGGTGGCACGCACCACGAGTTCCAGCTACTTGGAAGGCTGAGGCAGAAGGAGCCTGTAGTGGCTGTAAGCGTGCTACTGTACTCCAGTCTGGGCAACAAACTATTCAGTGTTTCAACCCGAGGCCATCTAAAGTTTTTCCTCTTCCCTACCAAGACGGAGGCCGAGGTAAGAGAATTGCCTGAACCCAGGAGTTCAAGACCAGCCTGGGCAATCTCATGAGACCTCATCTCTACAAAATAAAACAATTTTAAAAATTAGCTGTGTGTGGTGGCACACACCTGTAGTTCTAGCTCTTTGGGAAGCTGAGGTGAGAGGACTGTTTGAGCCCAGGAGTTTGAGGCTGTGGTGATTGTACCACTGCATTCCAGTCTGAGTGAGACTCCGATTCAAAAAGCAGTAATAATAAATAAGTAAATGAAATCAAAAGATCTGCCTGTTTCCTCTATATCTGTATCCTTCACAAAGATTTTAGCAGTCACAATATGAACTAAAAATGAAGCTAGAGTGGCTTCACATGTACAGGCTAATAAGTCAGGTGTTTGGAATTCAGAGAAAAAAAAACTATTACACAACATTTCCTGTTCAATATTAACCATTTTGTTTGTTCAACTAAGGCAATTTACTTCCGTGAAAGATGTTCTGAAACCCTTGTCTGAACATACCACTCAAAACACATGCCAGCAACCTTCTCTCGATGTTCCCGGGCCAAGACAGTCTACAGATCATGTAGGGGGTCCATGGTACCTCGCCTAGCAGTGAACCTTCCAAAGCCTTCACTGTCAGCAGAACCTCCATGTACAGGCAGAAATGTTTACTAAACAAATTACAACTGGAAAGACCACATTTACATCTCACCAAACTATCCACCCAATTCCCACTTAAACACAGATAAAAATGGCAACACAATCGCAATTTTAACGTAATCTTGAAACTGAAATCTAAAATGTAAAGAATAGTTTAGAAAAGAAACTCCTTGACCGTACAAAAACCAACCAACCATGCTCTCTTCAGCAACATTTTAAATTTACATAATTCTTTAATCTCCCTGCACCTCAGTTTCCTCTCTGTAAAATGGGCATAATTCAGCTTTATAATGTTAGTTTCACTTACTGTTATTTCTTATTAGGAAAAAACAGCTCACCTGCTAGAATGACTACAAACATCAGCTTCTCCTTTGTAGTAGCATGAGTTCCTTCAGTGCCTAAGAAGCTGCACACCACTCCACAGCACCTGTGTGGTATTTCTTCCTTTTCTCCCTTCTCCCAGCAGACAGGCTAATAAAATGGTAAGCACATATACTCTGGAGGCAGAGAGAATAAGCTGGAGTCCTGGATTAAACCACTTCCCAGCTGAAGGACTCTGAGCAAGTCATACCTTCAAAGAATCTCAATTTCCGTATCATCCTTTTGTTGATTTCCTTTTTTCAGATGTTTTTCCACAGGCAGAGGATACTTAAAGCTTACAAAACTGAGACCACACACGATTATACAATGGCTCTTTGCACTTAACACTGAAATTATTATGCCTTTTTCATATTTTATACATTTTCTACAGTCAACATAATTCTCTTAAAAAAATAACTTCAATATCGGTTATTAAGAGAAGTAATTATGTTCAAGTATATATTGAAATAAAGAAAAGTTCTGGAACTGAAAAATTCCAGGGTGAGCTCAATCTGCCTGTATTACCTGAAAAAAATATTCAAATAGAGGAAATAGTGAGAGAAATAAAGGGAATGCGGAAGACAGAGTCATCCAGCACTGCAGTCACTGGGGTTTTAATATTTTTTCCTCTAATAACTAAACAAAAATTAGTGTAATGTACACTGTACAATTTGCAGTGTATCTTGAAAGTATTATTTATTTATTTTTTCCTTTTATGACATTTTGTTGCACATGAAACACATCATTTAAATAACGTAATGCAACCCTCTTGGGGAAAGTTTTGAACTCAATTAGGGCATCTGGAGACAGACCATATGTTACCAAGCCTTTTGCACACCTGAACCCCAATATCTAATGACCCAAGGAAGCTCATTTATAAGAGAAGAAAATCAAGCGCTGCAGGACATTCTCCATCATCTTCATTTGAAGACAATATAAAGAGCTACAGAGCTGAAGATTTAAAATCAATGAGCACCTACAACACAGAAGAATTTGTAATTCATACCTTGAATGACTATTACTAATGTGCAATTTCATCTCATCAATCTTATCACTTTTTAAAATCTACAGTTTAATTAACAAAAAATGTTTTTATTAAAGTCAAGAAAGTAACCATAAGTTATGCTTACTCATTTTTATCTGTTTACTTATCTCTTTTCACAATGTTTACTTATCCCTGTTTTTGTTAAACAATTTCTGCATCACTGTATTAGTCTTTCTTCTGATTAAAATTTCTGGATTATAAATTTGGCATTAATAAATACACAAGTAGGCCGGGTGGCTCAGCCTGTAATCCCAGCACTTTCGAAGGCCGAGGCAAGTCGATTGCCTTAGTCTGGGAGTTCAAGACTGGCCCAGGCAACTTGGTGAGACCTTATTTCTACAATAAAATAAAAAATTAGCCAGGCGTGGTAGCGCACACCTGTACTTCCAGCTACTTGGAAGGTTGAAGTGGAAGGATTGCTGGAGTCCAGCAGGTCAATACTGGGGTGGCTGTGAGTGTGCCAATGCACTCCAACCTGGGCAACAGAGTGAGACTCCAACTCAAAAAAAAAATAAACAAGTAAACAAATAAATAAATACACAGGTATGGACCTAAGATTATATTTTTTGAACCAAAAATCAGAAAGCATGATCTGAAATCAAGAACTAGTCCAAAACCTCAGACCACATTTGACTGAACCAACATCCTAATAATTCACTAACAGACCTTGTAAAGGTGGCTGTCAATCATTTTTATCAAGAGAACATATTTAAGGGCCAGGCATGGTGGCTCATGCCTCTAATCCCAGCACTTTGGGAGGCAGATGTGAGAGGACTGCCTGAGCCCGCGAGTTCAAGACTAACCTGGGCAACTTGGCCCAACTTACCTCTACAATAAATCAAAAAAATTAGCAGGGCATGATGATGTGCGCCTGTAGTTCCAGCAACCTGAAAGGCAAAGGCAGAAGGATCGCCAGAGCCCAGCAGATAGAGACTGCGGTGTCCGTGAGCATGCCACTGCACTCCAACCTAAGCGACAGTGTGAGACTCCAACTCAAAAAAAAAAAAAAAAAGAGTATACTTAAGGAATATGACACTCTCTCAAAATCTACCCCAGCTAACTACAGCAGCAGCATTTTCCAAGCCTGTGACTTCTGGTAAGGGAAGTGGTAAGGGAAGTGGAGAGTCCTGTGCCAAAATCTTCAGGAAGCACTTAAAAAAAACTCTCAGCCTCTACCTCTACCACAGCCCATCGCTGTTTTATAGAATAGTGCAGCCTCCTTTTTTGGGAAATCCTTTAAAATAGAATGAGCAATGAATGCTCTAAGACAACCACGATATAGACATAGCCCAGATTTATGGCAAAAAAAAAAAAAAAGTCAACCTGTTTCCACCAAGACATATGTCACGGGCGATAATTTCATATCTGACACACTCCCATGGGCAAACTCTGGAATAAGTCAAATTCCTGGAACTCTAACTGCAACTCAATCTCTTTCTTTCCCACTCAAAAAAAAAAAAACAAAAACAAAAAACCACAGCAAAACATAACTGAGGCCAGGCACAGTAGCTCATGCCTCTAATTCCAGTACTTTCAGAGGCCAAGGCAGGAGGATTGCTTGAGCCCAGGAGTTCAAGACCAGCCTGGGTAGCATGGCAAGACCATCTCTACAAAAACATATAAAATAAATAAATAAGCCAGGCATGGTGGCACATGGTTGTAGACCCAGCTATTCAGGAGGCTGAGGCAGAAGGATTGCTTGAGCCCAGGAGGTCAAGGCTACAGTGAACCGTGATTGTGTCACTGCACTCCAACCTGGACAGCAGAATGAGATCCTGACTCAAACACACACACACAAATACATAACTGAGAAACTGACATCGATCTACTCTATCTTATTAAAGGAAATTATCTGCACACTTCAACATTTCAGCTAATCAGATCACAGAATGGTAACAACATGCTTGAGGTCTGCTGCACTGGAATGATGGTAAACTCTGCATATGAAGATAACTCCTAAATATCACACTTTACAAACATTTCACATGAGGGTAGCCACAGATTGAGAAACACAAATGCAGCACATGGAACTGGAGACTCCAATACTCCCTGGACTCTCTGTGCAATTCCACATCTCTTTTTAAGCATGATTTGCAAAGCCAGAAAAAAGTATTTTCGGCCAGGCTTGGTGGCTCAGCCTGCAATCCCAGCACTTTGGGAGGCTGAGGCTAGTGGATTGCCAGAGCCCACGTGTTTGAGACCAGCCCGGGCAACTTGGCGAGACCTCGTCTCTACAATAAATAAAAAAATTAGACGGGTGGGTACCATGTACCTATAGCTCCAGCTACTTGGAAGGCTGAGGCAGGATTGCCGGAGCCCAGCAGGTCAATGCTGGGGTGGCCACGAACATGCCACTGCACTCCAGTCTGGGCAATGGAGTGAGACTCCAACTTAAAAAAAAAAAAAAAAAGCCGGGCTCGGTGGCTCAGCCTGTAATCCCGTGCCTTTGGGAGGCTGAGGTGAGTGGATTGCCTGAGCCCGTGGGTTCGAGACCCGCCTGGGCAGGTGAGACCTCATCTCTACAATAAATCAAAAAAAAAAAAAAAATTAGCCGGGTGTGGTAGCGCGCGCCTGTAGTTCCTGCTACTTGGAAGGCTGAGGTGGAAGGATCGCTGGAGCCTAGCAGGTCAAGGCTGCGGTGGCCGGAAGTGGCCACTGCACTCCAGTCTGGGTGACAGAGTGAGATTCCAACTAAAAAAAAAAAAAAGTATTTTCATCAATGAGAAGTCAAATAAGTACGTACCTTATGCATTTTAATCTGGGTATACAAGTACCTGTTGAAACCATTTTATTCTACTTTATTTTAACTATATGGCACTAAAAACCTTAAAAAGATTTTTTAAACATATTTTCAATACATATGAGATTCAATATCACAGAATTTACAGTAGCTACTATAAAGCAAGAAAACTACTAATTTTATTATAAAAAATAAGCATATAATGTTACACTATAAGATACTGTAGTAAGTAGTACTGCTACACTTCAGATCATTAAAAAAATTTTTTTAATCCCCAGGCTCATATGTTTAAAACAAAGAACAGTTAATAAAGAAGAATAAATAAAACTAAAAGTTAATAAGGAAAAAAAACTAAGTAATAAATTAAAAATAACCAGAACCAACTTGACATATTTAAAATAAAATACATTAAGAAGGTAAAAGCTGCCGGGCTCGGTGGCTCAGCCTGTAATCCCGCGCTTTTGGGAGGTTGAGGTGAGTGGATTGCCTGAGCCCGCGGGTTCAAGACCCGCCTGGGAAATTGGCGAGACCTCATCTCTACAATAAATCAAAAACTAGCCAGGCGTGGTAGCGGGCAACTGTAGTTCCAGCTACTTGGAAGGCTGAGGTGGAAAGATCGCCAGAGCCCAGCAGGTTGAGACTGCGGTGGCCGGGAGTGGCCACTGCACTCCAGTCTGGGCGACAGAGTGAGACTCCGACTCAAAAAAAAAAGGAAAAGTTATTACTTCAATTACTGTCTTTGAATGGTGAAAAAGCTCCTTCAAGAAACAAGAACTTCAGGAAACATAAATATTGATGTATCCTGAAAAACTAAAGCTACAAAACTGACAGCAAACTATTGGTTCCTAAATTTTGTAACTGTGCCTTTATAAACTGCACCAAGAATAAGAAGCGTTAAGTGTGTTAGACTATAAAAAATAAAGTGTAGATCCTAGGTTCCAGTCCTGAGAAAATTCTGATCTCTCAGCTTTGCTGATTTCAAGTATCATTATGGTTCCCAGTAGGAGACATCATCTCACTTACAACCCAACACCTTAAAGACGTATAAATCAACAGTTCAATTTCCAGTTGGAAGGAAAATGGGCACGATGCTCTCCCTGCAGCTGGTCCCACTTTATACTTGTTGAAGGAAATCCTAAGTATGGAGGCTGTACAGAAAGACTTCCTATGTCAAAGGTCAACTTTCTACAAACGAACTCAAACACGCAAATCAGAACCCTGCCAAACACTAATTATTAATCCTGTAAGGTGATTAGTGTTTGGCAGGGTTCTGATTTGCATGTTTGAGTTCGTTTGTAGAAAGTTGACTACAGGAGAGACTTCCTACAGGCTGAGGAGCCTGCCATCAAGATGTGCAGTGCTCACGACAGAAAGAGGACACTGCTCTTGCTTTCCATTTCTGTAACTTTCTGCCTTGTGGGAATTAGGAATGTGAAAGTGACTAATTGCTCCCAATGTCATACATCTTACATTTGGTGACGTGCACTTCCTCTCCACATCTTCACAGCACTACCCAGACATTCTAGCCACTGTCTGGGACTAGACCTAATTACGGTAATTATGTCTACCCTAATTAGGGGGATGGTAAATGTGATAAAACATTCATAAAAGAAAAAACTGAAGCACGGTAAGTTTTAAGCATCAGAAAATCAAAACTAAATTTCCAATGTCAGAATTAAGGAGGAAATGAGGTTCTTTTTCAACTGTCAAAAATGTTGTATTTGAAATATAATGACTTCCTGGATTACTGGCATAATCAAAGAACAGTTTGTAAATTCCTAGACCTCTTGCATGGAACAGGTTGACAGCACTTCAGGCTGGCAGACATGACCGTAGCGAACATAAAACAGGATATAAAGTAAGGTCAAATTTTCCTATAGTAGAAAGTAGGATCGACTCTCTGTCCGGGCTCAATACTGCAAGATGCTGGGAGGTAGTAAAACTATAAATGCCCGAAAGATTGAATTCCATGATACTGACTGGATCAGGAGTCAGGTTGAGATAAACATTCAGAACCTGATATTAAATGCTTAAGGTACGAATCTTTGAATAGGGGAGTTTCATGACAAGAAAGACATTCTGGGGATGCTAGTGGAAGAGTGAGAGACAGAGCAGTGAGACCAATGAAGAGCTTATAGAGATAAAATAGGTAAAAGCTATAAAGTTCCAAACTGAGGAGGCAGCAGCTAGAATGATAATGAAGACACCAAAATAAGAGACAACTGTTTGCTAAGAGGGGAAAGGTAGGCAAGAGATAGATCATGAAAGACCGTGGAAGACAAGCTGGAAGCTTGGACTTGAACCTGCCACTGACGGGGAGCTTTTCAAACAGTAAGCAGGAGAATAGCATGATTTGTATTTCAGATACATCATTCTGTTGGAATGAGAAGCAAGCCATGGGCAGGGAAGCTCATCAGAAGACTGCAAGTCCAGGAAGAGATGGTAAGGCTGAGCATGCACCTAAGTAGTGAGAATGGATATGACAGCAAGGAACCAAAGCCCAGCCAATGCCCAGGTGTGGGCTTTGGAGAGTTTAGGATGGCATAGTGTCTTTTCCTTGGAAAATCATGTGGCTGGTAGAACCAGTAGCTGAGACAGGGAGGAGAAGGTGTAGGTTTGGGAAATTCAAGGAATTAGTAAATTTTTGCATGTACTGAGATGAAGGTGACCATGAGCCCTGGAGGTAGAAACATCTACTGGGCAGCTGGATATTGGGATACGGATGTCGGAATAGAAAGCCAAGTCAGCCACAGGGATGCAGACGATATGAGAGGATATGAGAGGCAGACGATTTGTTGAGAGGCAGACAGGTCACTCAACAAAGGCAAGAAAAATGAACACAGAGGACACTGGGCTCAAGTCATGAGAGAAGAGATGAGGGAGACTTAAGCATGCTCAGAGTCTGTTGCAAAAGTACTGATGAAAGGAAAAGGCAGGCCAGGAGCGCAGTCACTCAAGCCTGTAATCCCAGCACTTTGGGAGGCCGAGGTGAGAGGATTGCCTAAGCCCACGGATCTGAGACCAGACTGGGCAACATGGTGAGACCCAGTCTCTACAATAAATCAAAAAATTAGCCAGGCGTGGTAGTGCGCACCTGTTATTTCCGGCTACTTGGAAGGCTGAGGCAGAAGGATCACCGGAGCCCAGCAGGTGGACGCTGGGGTGGCTGTGGGCATGCCACTGCACTCCAGCCTGGGCAACAGAGTGAAACTCCAATTCAAAAAAAAAAGGAAAAGGAAAAGACAGAAAATATAGAAGATAAAGGAGGAAAGAATCCATTAGGTAAGATTCTAGAGTAGAAAGGATGGGAAGGAATCCAGAAGACAGGAAGAGGAATGGCCTGGAGCAGGAGAAAGGACACAACTTCCTCTGAGATGGTGGGGAGGGACATAAGATTAGAGCAAATGAAGGTACATGGGTAAGCAGGGTGTAGAAAGGGGTTGACAACTAATAGTTTAAGAAGTTGGAGGGTGCTACAGCTCGAAGTATGCCCATCAAAAATCCCTGTCAAAGTCTTAACCCCCAGTACCTCTCAAAGTGTGATCCTATTTCAAAGAGATGGTCATTAGCCGGGAGTGGTAGTACACGCCTGTAGTTCCAGCTACTTGGAAGGCTGAGGCGGAAGGATCGCCAGAGCCCAGCAGGTTGAGGCTGTGGTGACCGGGAACGTGCCACTGCCCTCCAGTCTGGGTGACAGAGTGAGACTCCAACTCAAAAAAAAAAAAAAGAGATGGTCATCACAGATGCAACTAGTTAGATTGAGAGGAGGTCATGCGGGAGTGGGGTGAGCCCCTAATCCAATGTGTCTGGTATCCTTCTAAAAAGGAGAGGATAGACAGACATGCACTGAGGGAAGATGATGTCAAGAGACACCGGGAGAGTGTGGTCATCTCCAAACGAAGAGGAGAGGACTGGAACACATCTTTCCCTCACAACCTTCAGAAGGAACCAACTCAGCCTACACTTTGATGTCAGACTTCCAGTCTCCAGAGCTGCAAGACGATCATAGTTCTGTTGTTTAAGCCACCCAGCCTGTGGTACTTTCCTAGGACAGTCCAAGGAAACTGATCCTAAGGGAAAGTGCCCACTGAAGTAGGGAAAGATGGGGAGAGTTTGTTAGAAGGCTGGAGGGGAGTGAAAGAGCTCAGCAGGACCCAGGCCCGTGGCACAGGGACACAGGTGCACGACTGTCCACAGCTGCCGAAGTTCCAGCTCAGGCTGGAAACAGTAAATTTATGTATAAAGTGATTTCCTCAAGTTGCTCTCGGCAGCCACAAGGTAAAGGAGGAAAAGATGCCAGGTCAAAACCAAGGGCTGGCAGAGTAGATGACATACAAAATAGAAAGGGTTTGTAAAGCCACTGAGGACGCCAGCAAGACAGTGATGTGCCATGAGCAAACAAGAAAGGAAACACAGGAGGGGGTGAGCTGTGGACTCGGACAATGGGGTGGGACAGGCAGAACAGAGACATCTAGAAACTTGAAGAGGCAAACACAGGACAGGAATGAGACAGCTCAGCAGGAAAGAGCCCTAATGGGTTTTACAGTTTTAAATCTGTGACCCTCTCAGTGAACTGATCGGTTCCTACAGAAACACACTTGTATGGCCAAAGTAGGCATGACATCAGGGAGTTAAGGAAGGCTGAAGATAGCCTGGCATACACACTATCCACACAGATACAGACCTCCCATGATGATAATAGGGTGGAAAAAAGACTGCACCAGCCTCCAACAAGCTCAATGAACATAAAAGAACTACCAGAAATATCCTCAAATCAGACCCTAGACTGTGGTTCTCAAAAATCACCACATTTATCGTCTCTGGTGTTATATCTTTATCCAAAGTAAAATAAAAGGACATGGGCTAGAAGCTAAGATCAGTGCACACTATCGCCATCTATCTAACAAAATTATATTAAACACATACAAAGGGAACCACCCCCCCAAAATGGAATTATCTCTTGGAGGGTAGGCCCTATGTAGTACACCCGGAAAGTGTTCCTCCAGATCAAGTTTTTTGTTTTTTTTGTTTTTAATTTTTTGAGTCAGAGTCTCACTCTGTCACCCAGGCTGGAGCAAAGTGGCATGATCATGGCTAACACAGCCTCATCCTATTGGGCTCAGGCGATCCTCCCACCTCAACCTTCCAAGTAGCTGGAACTACAGGTGCACCCCACCACACCTGGTTAATTTTTTTTATTTGGGGGGGGCGAGACAAGGTCTCACCAAGTTGCCCAGGCTGGTGTTGTTGAACCTGTGGACTCAGGCAATCCTCTCACCTCTGCCTCCCAAAGTGCTAGGATTACAGGCATGAGCCACCACATCCAGCAACCAAAGTTTTTATTTGGAAGTTTTGAGACGGTTGTGCCCTAATTTGCAGAAGAAATGTCCCGAGTTGTGGCAAACAGGGTCTCTCACCACAGCAAAGCACCTGCTCACGCTGCGCTGAATGTTCAGATGTTTTATACCACGTGACCCGCCCTATTCACTCAATCTCACCCAGCAACTTCTTTGTTTCCCTGGCTGAAAAATATCCTCAAAGGGAAACATTTTGCCAATGTAGAAGAGGTGACACAAAAAGTGACAGAAGCACTAAAAGGCATCAAAACTGACAAGTTCAAAAACTTGTTTTGAGCAGTGAAAAAAGCACCTCAATAAGTATACTGCCTCAAATGACGAGAACCCTGAAGGAGACTGATTTAAACATGTACAAATAAATACACAATTTTTTATAAATAAAGTCCAGGGTTTTGCGGGTCCCCCCTCATATTGTAAGCAAGTTAACTTATGAAATGTTCTTGAAGCCCTCACAGACAAGAGGCAAAAATTTTAAGATATTTATATGCTTTGTATATGTTTTCTTAAAATTCATAAAAATAAAATTGCCAAAAAATGCCAAAGTAAGTGCTAGCAGCCTTCTCCTTCACAAACATGAAATAACTGACCAGAGCAAAGAATAAATGATCATGAATTTTTTTTCAAATTAAATGCTTGATTATTTGGATTATATACCATAAAATGCAAAATAAAACAGATAACATCTTAGCCACAAACACAATGAATGAATGATAAGATGATTATTCTTAGAAAGTCTTTTCAGCTATGAAGGGATTCAGCAAAATTCCCTATCATTCGCATGTCGATGTAAATTTCTGAAGACCCCAATACTTAACTTTTAAACTGTTCATATTTTTTCTCTCTCTTTAAAGGTTTATTTCAACAGCTAAAACTTTTGTATTCCTCACCAGAGTGCCAAGCAGAGTCAAGACATTGTTCTGAAAACTCATCAGCGTGAACCAACAGAGGGATGAAACAGAACTGCACAACTTACTTTTTCCACTTATGCATGAGAACAACTTACGAATTGCTGTAGCTACAGACACTTCCAATTCTTTCTTTACACACACACTGACACTGGACTGGAGCTTTTGTCTCCAAAGTTTTTATGGTGATAATTTTACATTGGTGGGGAATAACTGTATTTTTTGATCTTTCGTATATTAGGTATCATTATTCTAAAACAAATCATTAAATCAAAAAATAAGATTCAACAACTCACCAGTAGTCACAGTGCAGCTATTGTTTGCCAGCCCCCAAAAAACAGGGCCACTCAGGGGACATGGCCTGGGCATTTATTACAAACAAAAGGACAAAACGGCATTTGGAAAATTCTGCAACTGTTCCATAGATATAAAGCTCACACTTACTGGAGGTTCTCACCACAATGTCACCAAAAACATTGTGTCCACTAAAAACTGTGACAAAAATACCAATCTTCTTTCACCCTCAATCCAGCTTAACCATGTGCTTCTCCAACAATTATTTAATTAGCCCCTTCATTTTGGCCAAATACTGTGCCAAATCTCAAAGATCCAAAAGCCAAGAAGTTGGGGATCAGGGGTGAAAGCTAATAACACTTCACATGGGATTTCTTCAGTAATGATCAGTCCATCCAAATCAAAATGTGTAGACCAAACACACAGAACATAAAACAGATAACATCTTAGCCAAAAACACAATGAATGAATGACAAGATGATTGTTCTTAGAATATCTTCTTGCCGGGCTCGGTGGCTCAGGCTGTAATCCCGCGCTTTGGGAGACTGAGATGAGTGGATTGCCTGAGCCCGCCAGTTCGAGACCCGCCTGGGCAACTTGGTGAGACCTCATCTCTACAATAAATCAAAAAATTAGCCGGGCATGGTAGCGCGCCTGTAGTTCCAGCTACTTGGAAGGCTGAGGCTGAAGGATCGCCAGAGCCCAGCAGGTTGAGGCTGCGGTGGCCAGGAGCGGCCACTGCACTCCAGCTTGGATGACAGAGTGACACTCCAACTCAAAAAAAAAAAAAAAGAATGTCTTCTTTTCAGCTATGAAGGGCTTCAGCAAAATTCCCTATCACTCGATGTAAATATCTGCAGACCTCAATTCTTAACTTCTAAACTGTTCGTTTTTTGTGTGTGTGTGTGTCTCTCTCTCTCTCTCTCTCTCTCTAACACACACACACACACACACACACACACACACACGGCCCAGTTTACAGCAAGCATTAGCACACAGTTCCTGGATAAAATTCTAGACTGGTTTTGAAAATTAGCAGTCGTAGTATTTCAGTCTATGAATCAATACCTAAATTTATATTTCTTTTTCTTCTCTGTTCAAAGTCAAACAAATGTTTGAACACACTCTAGTGGAATCCTTCACATGAATTAGGGAGTAGCAATTAAACTCCAGCTCAGGAACCCTCTGGAAGTCACCACTCCTTGAGATAAGGAGTCCTCCAGCTTGTAAATAATAAATAAGGGGGGTGGCCACACCTCACTGCATATCCAAAAAGTAAACCCAACCCTCAAAGCTTTAAGACTCAAGCCTGAATTGAATTCCAATGGGTTGTAGAGTTCTGCAGCTCCAGGGAGGGAGAAAAAGTGGAAAGCCAGAGTTCAAGAAAACTTATACCACTACTGGCCATGCACGGTGGCTCACACCTGTAATCCCAGCACTTTGGAAGGCTGAGGTGGGAGGATTGCTTGAGTCCAGGAGTTAGAGACCAGCCTGGGTAACACAGCAAGGCCTCATCTCTATTTTTAAAAAGTTTAAAAAAGAAAAAAAGCCAGGCATGGTGGCACAGCCTGTAGTCCCAGCTACTCAGGAGGCTGAGGTGGAAGGATCACGAGAGAGAGAGAGAGAGAGAGAGAGAGAGAGAGAGAGAGAGAGAGAGGGTTCAGTATCCTCTCATTGGTTTCTCCTGGGAAGAAAGAAAATACTGTCCTGAAAACATCTCTGTAACAACACTGCGGAAATTCCAGAAATACGGGTTTGGAGGAAAACATCATTATTTTACCTACTACGAATGGAGAAAAGACTCCTCTATTGCTTCAAGACTCCTCTATTGCTTCGGGTCTAGAAGAATTAAGTGTTAAAGGATGTTTCAAGAATGCTAGCGAAGAAGCTGCTTTGGAGTCCAGGTCTACCCACAGCTTTGCAGAGCTCAGCCCAGGAAAAGAGAACAAGTGCAGATGATGAAGCAGCAGACTGTGACAGCCAAATGGCACCGGCCCCATCCAGAAAGGCTGGCCTGGAGCAGGTTCTCCAGTGGACCTGCCATGCCTACAACCAGCCACCCAGCCGGGGGATTTTCTATGAGCACCCATTCCCCTTCCTCACTGAGGCACGGGCAGCACAGGAAGGACAGGTAGCACATTCCATGGAATACACAACTGTCAGACAGTCAAACCAAACCAACGCATGCTTTCATGGAGCTGCAAGGTAAGCACACTGTGTAGACACATCTGTGTTCCTACAGAATACACACTACACACACACACACACACACACACACACACACACACACACACACGCTGCAGCACTCTGAAAACACCCATTATTTCTCTGGTGATTCCCACTTACCCCATACAAACTCATGGAAGCATATAATTTAAAAATCACATTCACCAAGCCATTAATTACATAGGAGCCCCTCTGCCTTTCTCAAATAGGCTTTTCTACTACTTTGTAGCAAGTAGATAAAAACAGATCTGATATACAAAGAATAGGAAAACCAGAACAGGAAAAGTGCGCTCCTCCTCTGGGAGACCGACAGACAATACATGGCGTCACCAGCACATCACACCCTGACTCAGCTTAGGTCTGCAGGGAGCCGTGGTGCCCGGCCGCCAGCAGCTCCAGACCTGCCTTGCATATGCTCGTCACCCTGGGTTTCTCCAGCACTACCACCAGTGCAAGGCAGCACACAAACGCCTTCGTGTGTCTTTTAATTAATTCGTTTATCAATTTAAAAAGACATATTTCTGTTCATTGCTACCAAAATGCATTGGAGTGATTAGTGAAAACTGGGTCATCTCTTGTTTAAGGCATTTTTTTCTGTTTCTAACTGTAAAGTTGGCACTTACTGACATTACCTGGCAGTAATTAAATACATCTAACATTAGATAAAGAAATTTAACCTACCTCATCAAAGGTGGTGTCATCTTTCTTCAAAGCTATAAAAGAAAAAGAAAAAAGAACAGTTACTGTGAAACAGTCCAAAGAAAGTATGTAAGTTCTAGGAAACAGAAAGAACAAAGCAGTATGTTTTCATTTCAGAAAGTAAATTGTAACCCAACCTGAATAACAATGTTATGATACAAATATGAAAAGTGCAAATGAAAGAGACAAAATTGTACAACATGCGTCTTTGTGAAACATTTTTCATAAATATGTAAATGAAACTATCCTCCCAAGTATGGAAAGGAAGCATGCATATTCACCCTGATCCCTTCTTTAGCTGGAACGTGATTTAATGAAAGTATAAAAGAATCACAACGTAACCTAGAGAAAGTTCCCCTTAAACTGCTGGCTTTTGAGCATATATCATCATGTGATATATGGACGTCCCCAACTATTAGATGACACCTACTCTGTACAGAGCCCTTAGTGACATTTTCATACTGAGCAAAGTACACGTCTGTCGATGAAAAGTCAAGCATATAAAATAAGAGTAAGAGATATAATTCAGACATTTCAACATGATAATTTTTGTTGTTGTTGTTTGTTAGAAAGCAGGATTTATTAAGAGGACAGAAAAGCTCCCACAGTGGGGGTTGCCCAATAAATTTTATAACAAAGTATTTCCAAAGAAAACAATACACTCAAAATATTTTTTAGGAATCAGCAAAGACTTCAAATGTACTTTAAATATATAGTCATGTGTCACTTAGCTACTGGGATACCTTCTGAGAAATGCACCATTAGGTGATGCTGTCATGTGAACATCACAGTATGAACTTACACAAACCTAGATGGCAGAGCCTACTACACACCTAGGCTATATGGTGTAGCTCATTGCTCCAAGGCTAAAACCTGTATAGCATGTTACTGCATTGAACACTGCAGGCAACTATAAATATTCATGTATCTAAACATATCTAAACATAGAAAAGGTACAATAAGAATATGACATTATAATCTTCTGGAACCACCATCATGGTCGGCTGACACATCATTATGTGGTGCATAACTGTACATAGCATCCGAATATAAACTGTAGCACCATAAAGAGAACAACAGCAGGGCACAGTGGCTCACATCTATAATCCCAACACCTTGGGAGAACAAGGCGGGAAGATCACTTGAGCCCAGGAGTTCGAGACTAGCCTGGGCAACATAGTAAGACCTGATTTCTACCAAAAAAAAAAAATTTTTTTTTTAACTTTAGCCAGGAATGGTAGCGAGTACCTGAAGTCTCTGCTACTTGGGAGACTGAGGCAGAAAGATCTCCTGAGCCCAGGAAGTCAAGGCTGAGGTGAGCCATGATCATGCCACTGTACACTAGCCTGGGGGACAGAGTGAGACTCCCAACTCAAAAAGAGAGAGAAACTTTACCTGTAGTTGGCAAACATGTAGTTTCTTAAATTTTACAATGTCTTAGAATGTTTCATATTAAGGAGAATTCAAAAATAGCAAATTTATCTGAAACCACTAGTTGGAGAAATGTTTCAAATTTATAGAACTGTGCATAGGCTTTTACTGGTATACACCAGATCTAGTCTGGATATAGATACTTGGGTAGCTAATACTTGGAAAGCTTTGTTCTGACAAAAGCAATAAAAATTAAATTATTCTGGCAATCAAGCTCTGAGAAAAGTAATGTAATGTGCCTAAACTGAAGTTATCATATGAGCTTAGAATACATCCTCTAGTAGTCTTGAAAAGGTTATTTTCTCTGTGACATAAAATGTTTGTCTTTTCAAAAAGACCAAGAAGAATGTGATTGTGGTGGTAAGTTAAGGAAGATGCAGTAGGCTGCACCTAAAAGTTTAATTCTTATTCTTTCCCTTTTGCCTAAGAAAGTGCTCTGTAATAGATTTCTCTACTTTCTTTATTAGATAACAATTTCCTCTGAATGAAAAATACAGTCCTTTGTTCCAGTCTCAAATGGCTTATCTTGCACTCCATAACTTGCACATGTTTTATTATGCATTTGACTTATATTAAAGCTAAAATAACCTACTTTGATTAGAAAAAAAATATTAGATCCTAGACAATTCCTAATGGCTACATTGTCACTAAAATCTAACTTCTCTGTAATCCCAGCACTTTGGGAGGCCGAGGCGAGTGGATTGCCTGCGCCTGCGGGTGCGAGACCCACCCGGGCAACTTGGCAAGAGCTCATCTCTATGATAAATCAAAAAAATTAGCCAGGCATGGTAGCACGTACCTGTAGTTCCGGCTATCTGGAAGGCTGAGGCAGAAGGACCGCCGGAGCCCAGCTGGTCGAGGCTGCAGTGGCCGGGAGCGGCCACTGCACTCCAGTCTGGGCGACAGAGTGAGACTCCAACTCAGGGGAAAAAAAAAAGAGAATCTAACTTCTAATCTATGAGGTTCTCTTTAAATACTAGTCAACAATGTTACTAGGCTATGCTCCCTACTCCCTCAACCCAAGCACGTCCTTTACACACTTAACTAGTGAGTCCTTTACTACACGTTAATAATATAAGTCTAAATATAGACAAGTTGTACCATTTGAAAAACTAAATTTTGGAGAATAAGAAATGACTAGCTCATTAATTTCAAATGCAAAGGCACACATAAGCTATCATACAGCCTCATACCTAGCTCATTTAACAGAGATTAATGGAGTGCACACACTTTATGAGTCCCATCAAGACGCAAAGCTACAACAGTAAGCTTAAATTTGCAGCACAAACCCTTAAATGTATCTCTTTATTTTGCACATTATTAATGTTCTGGAAATTTGCCATGTGTTTTCTTAAGGAAAGCATCCGATAAGAACTATATTTAGTCAGGCACAGTGGTTCACACCTATAATCCTGACACTTTGAGAGGCAGAGGCGAGAGTATTGCCTGAAGCCAGGGGCTCAAGACCAGCCTGGGCAACTTGGCAAGAACTGGTCTCTAAATAAATCAAAACATCAGCTAGGTGTGGTGGTGCATGCTTGTAGTTCCAGCTACCTGAAAGGCTGAGGCGGAAGGATGGCCTGAGCCCAGCAAGTCAAGGCTGTGGTAGCCATGAGTGTGTCACTGCACTCCAGCCTGGGGGACAGAGTGAGACTATGACTCAGAAAAATAAAAAGTAAAAAGAACTATAGTTGATACCATACCACCCCTTAGGGAACTCAAACACGGAATGAAGACCCTCAATGGAGAACTGAAGAGGGCAGAAAACTAGAATGTCTTGAACATTCAAACTGGATCGTTTTCTTCTTAGCTCCTAAGTCTTGACAATTTCCCAAGTTCTGGATAAAGAGGTGGGGTCTGGAGGCAGCAAGAGAAGGATAGATAGAAGAAACTGCAAGTGTATTTGCTAAGATGTAAGAAACAGAAAGCCAGATTCTCCCAGCTGCTACGATACTCTCAAGCTTAAGCTATCACAGAACACCACGACTTCACCGAAATGTCAGGTAGACACCTCATGGGGGTTTTTTCTAAATATTGAATCCTTGCCCTGGACCTCAGTTAACAGTGACAACAAAGACCAACTTAAGGTGTCTTTGCCAGATGTTTATTGGGTCACTGATGAATAAACTCTGACCTAAACAAGCACACATCTTGTTATTGATTACACTCCCCAATTGTCACCCCTAATCATTCATATCTATGTAAATCCACCATTTTCTTCAATGATTTCATGGAATAATAAGCATATTGCATTATTCTGGATTAACAAAAGGGCACATGATAAACCATTTAAGATGAGCAGCTATTCTATTTAGTCTTCTGCACACACACTGCTTCCTCTAAACAGCTTTCTATGATCTCACCAAGATAAAAGAGGCACTCCTCCTATGGTGCCCAACAGCAAATTTCACTAATCTTCATGGTAGAATTTGTTACGTTAAATTGTCAATGCCCACTCATTGGACTGTCTTCCCTTAAAATCCTTGAGGACAGGAACCAGTCACATTGGACACTGAATATGAGTGTCATCACAATATCTAGCACATACTACTCGGTAATTATTTGCTGGATTAATTAGTAGTCCTATCTCAATGGCAAAGAGGATAGTATCTTCTACTTTGAGACACACTAAAGTTTTAGCATATGAAAACCAGACCCTGTACTCTCTTATGAAATGGTCAGAGGTGTAAAATCCATTTTGTAGTTTTCAAATTAAAATCTTTTGAAACTACACTGGGGGAGAATATGGTACAATAATTAAATTTTGCATCAGAACCTTTAACCTTCCATTTCTCTTTTCTGAGAGAATGAATTTATCAGATGACTACTGGACTCTAGAATTTCACACTTGCAGCATGAGGTAACAAACCCCAAAATTCTGTGTAATCGCAGTCTCTTTTTATTCAGTTCTCTCAAAGACCACATCCTTTAAAGAAATGGCATGCATGGCGTCCATCTCAAGCACCACAGAGTAAACTCCCTTTCTCTACAAGACCGTCCAAATAAGTATGAAGAAATGCATTCAAAGGAATATGAAGAAATGCCGATTTGACCATAATCATACACAGGATATTACACAAAGCCTTTCTCCTTCTAGGCTAAAATCCAAAAAACAAAAAAGAAAAGAGGAAATGAATTTCAATATATTTAAACTATTTAACAATTAAGTTCCCATTTGTCTGTTAGCCTACATTTTTGTTAAAAATGTGAGACGACTAGAGTTAATTCCTAAATAAGCAACCACTCTGACACTATTAGCAGAAAACCATAAATAATCACTACTGAAATCAATTGATGACTTTAAAATTCAATTACACCCATCTTAAAAAAGAACCATGGCTATACTGTAGTCACCCCCTGGCAGATGTTGTAAATTAGAACACTATGGCTTGAAAGCCAATGTATTTTATTAGATCTTCTGTAATGCAGTAATCTCAGATCAGCTGCATTCGGGGTGGGCAGTGACAAAGTCAGCATGATCTCCAATGTAATAAATTACACATCAACATCGCTACTTTCATATATTCAGAATTATTATCAATGATAAAAGCTGACTGGATACCACATACTCTTGAACACTGTCCTCATTTTCTGTAGATGAATCATTAGTAACTTTTTTGGCTAAACACGGTATTGTATATTTCACCAAATAACAGGCTACACTTTTGAACCATACTGAAAAAGCAAAAGAAAGTAGTATGTTTATTTCAAAAGCTATCTTAGATTGGTGAAAGCCATGCATATATTGCAGTGCTGGCTTATTCAACACCATTCACTCTTTGATCTCCTCATGAACTACCAAGGAAGGAGGAAGACAGAAGGTAAACAGAGAAAGCGGAAGGAGTCATGACAACTCTCCAGTGCTGACTTCACTTTGTGATGGATAGTGCAGTATATTGTTTAGGTACTTTATCCGACTTAATTGTCACAACAACCCTATGAATACTTAGAGACGAGAACTCTGGGCTTTAGGGAAATTCTACTGATTACAAGCGGGAAAATGGGGTTCAAACTCAGGCCTGCCTAGCTCCAAAACACACCCTGTTTTCAGGCTAGCTGTGCCACAAAGTCAGGGGGACTTCTTCCCCTTTCTCTTGTTTTTTATCTACAAGATTAGTTACATCAGCATGATGCAAGTCCTTGTGATGATAATGACAGATCTCAAATGTTTACTGAGTACTGGGTACCACAGACATCGTATGTATTACTTCACTAAGTGCCAACAACAAATTGTTGAGTTGCACATGAATGAAAAACTGAAGCTCAGAGAAGTTGAGGGATCTGTCCAAGGTCACTCAGCTGGCATGGAAACACCAGGAATCTCCAGTCTGCCTGACCACCCACATTCTCAACTCATGCACTGCATAATCCCAGAGTAAGGCCTTCACTCAATAGTTGCTAGCACTTTAAAAATCCTAAAATAATTGGAATGCTCTCACTGCTTTTAATTTTGCAAATAAAATCTAATAACCTAAGAAAATAATCTTATCAATAAAATAAAAGATAAAGATTTAATTATCTGTAATACTATTTCTAATAATGTTCTAAATTTGGCATACAACTATAATCACTTAAAACTTCAATACCTTCTTTTACAGTATTCCACAACAAGATTTGATATTCAGAATCGTGACCACCAATACAATAATCAGTTATGTGCACGCACTGTATTGTTTCCTAAAGGAAGGATATAGAATCCACTGTCTTAGAAGACATTTTAACAAGAGTGAATTCAGAAGGAGTTTCACATCACTAAATCGCAGTAAGTTAGAAAATCCAATTAACTATAACACCCTATCTGCCAGCACTGTACTTAATCCAAATTTTACTGATTGTCAATCAAAACTTGACATTATTGAAACATAAAGAATTTTTATATTCATGTCCTTGATTTCTTACTGAGTCTCAGTTGCAATGAATTATTTAACACCAAACTGGAGGGGCTCCAACAGAATCATTAGCATCAGTAAATACACAGCTTAATGGACTCCAGAGCCCGCCTCTGTGAAGGTGTGGGTCAGGCTGAAACGTCCTCGCTAACAATGCACACGACTCAACACCTCACTCAGACTCTTCTTGGCTTCAAACTTTATTTGAATTTAGGGACTGTCCACATGCATCCGTAACTCTCTATGGTAAAACTGCAAATATCCAGTACATGCAATCAATACAACTGGGGATTGGTTTCACACCATAACTTTACAGTCATCTTGGAAACATTCTGTCTACCAACACAAAATTTTAAGCCAAAAGACAACCAAAAAAAACTTGGCTAAATTTTTGTCTATTGTATTCCCTCACTTGAAGAAAGTTTGCATATTTTATAATGGAGGGGTGACTTCTGAGGTGCACTCCAAGGTTTTATTTTAAGGAATTAAGCACGTTTATGCTTAATTTCCATTAACATGGATGACATGTTAAACAAGTGAAACAAAGGCTAAAACACTTCGTAGGGACTCTGGGATGATTTTCTTGTGCCTGGAGCATTCTCTTGCTGAGGACAGTTGCTTGTATCGGTGAAACTTACGACAGGAGACGCAGCTACTTCTTCAGGTTAAAAGGGTTTTCTATGCCCAACACACAAAATAGAACAAACTCATTCCACGTGACACTGTTGTCACCTCGTTACAGCCTATGACACGAATTTATCCTTACGTGTCCCGCACATTGTTAGCTAGTGGTCTGGATGGTTTAAGGACAACAACCCCCGAGCAAATGGGACAAGTTCAAGAGACTGATTCCTGAATGTCCATGCAATGCAACTTCACAGCGCGCGTTTCTCTCCAGCAGCGGGAAGACCCAGAGCCCTGGAGACCGAACACCCACATCTCGCTTTCTAGGACCCGAAGTACCGAACAATACGTCCCACGGGAACTGTCCCACTTCCCTTTTAGGCTGGAGACGTTAAACAATACCAGGGCATAATCCGACGTCTCACCCATTTCCAAAGCCAAATGACTGCCCGGACACCCCATCCCAAAGCCGGCACGCAAAAGAACGCCAAGGGACCCAGGCGGGCGCGCAGCCCCTCGCGCGGGGCCGGGACGTCCCCTCGCGCGTCCCCCACGCTCACAAAAGAGCGAGCGCCAGCGGCGGGGAGGGGGGCCCGAGCCGCAGGCTCCAGGCGGCCCACAAATGGACCCCGGCCCTGGGGGAAGGGTCTCGCTCACTCCCGTCTCCGCCTCCCCCACGCCCCAGCCCTGCTCCCCACGCCAGCCCCGGCGGCGGCCGCACGGCCGGTGCCAGGGGCGCGGGCGCGGCGGCGGGGACTCACCGATGCGGCTGAAACTCTCCGACAAAGTTCTCCGCAACTTCTTCATCTTGCCGATCTTCTCGGCCGCCTGCGGCTCGATGAGGTCGCACATCTGGGCGGCGCGGGCCCGGGCAACTTCCCCAAACTGGTCCAGAGCGGAGCGCAGACAACGGCGAGGCGCGGCGGGGAAGGCGCCTCCTCCTCCGCCTCCTCCGCCTCCTCGGCGGGCGGGAGGCGAGGCGCGGGCCGGGCCGGGGCGGCGGGCTCCGCTCGGGCCTGGCCGGGACGCGCGGGAGGGAGGGAGGCCGGGCGGGCGCGCGGGCGGGGGCGTCGACGTGGAGCCGGGGCGGCCGCGCTCGCCGCCGCGGGGCCCGCGCCGCGCCGCCGCGCGGCCCGCGTTCCTCCTTTGTAGCCGAGAGCGCGGCCGCGGGGGCGGGGCGGCCGCGGGGGCGGGGGCGCGGGCGAACTTCTCCCCGGAGTGCGGCGCGGGCGGGAGGAGCCGGGGCGGACCCGCCCCTCGGCGAAAGGCCCCGCCGCGGGCCGCCGCGCCGCCCCGGCGCGCGCGGGGTCCGCGTCCCCCCGGCGCGCCCCCGGCTCGCGCCCCGGCTGCGCCCTCTCCCGGCCGCCCGGCCCTCGCGGCGGCCCCCGCGCCCCGCCCGCCCGCCCGCGCCCGGGCTGCGGGGCGCGGGCGGCGGACTCGGTGCGGGGACCGTGTCCTGGGCCGGGGGCTCGGACGGGAGCGGGGAGGCCGGGCCGGCGGGCGTCCTACCGGCCGCGGACGCGTGCGGGCAGGGCGCGGGGCGGCGGGCGCTGCCGCGACTGCCCCGGGCGGGGCGGCACGGTCTTGGGGACGCGGTCCGCTTTCGGCGGGCTTGCGGGTTGCCAGAGAGCTGGGACGGGAACAAAGCAAAGGGAGCGGGGGGCCCGGTTTTCTGTCCGTTTCGAGGTCAAGTGCAGAAGTCGCTGGAAGCTTCGGTTGGAACCTGCTAGAAGGCAGGGGCCCGCGGTCCCCCTCGTCCCTCTCCGATCTGGGTGACCAACAGGGAATTTCGGATGTGAAGACCCAGTTCAGTAGCAAGCAGCAGATGATTATATCCCTACAATATATTTCTGAATTGGAAGACTTGGAGGGTAGAAAGATTCTAACCTTCTCCCCCACCCCACCTCTCCCCACCCCAAAATGAACTTTAAAAAGAAGCGAGAGAGCTTTTGTCAAATTCCAGGACAGCCCGTTCCTGCAGCAAACACACGTCGTCTTCATTCTCATAAAACGGGTTGCAGGGAAAGCCCCAAGCGTCAGTCTCCCCAGGGAGAAAGAAGGAAGGTGAGGAGGCCTTGGATGTGTTGATTTGGGGCCAGCCAACTTCTTGTGAATAGAAATGTTCGGAACCTTGAGTCCTCTGGCTGTGTAAGTAATAAGAGCTTGTGAGGGTGTAACCATGCTGTTTGGTTAAAAGGAACTCTTGAGCTTATGTTTTGTTAAAAGATTCTTATCTTAAAACAAAAAAACGAGTCTCCTGCCTTCCGTAAATTGTGAGGTAAAGCACTGCCCTGCCCTGAGCACATCATAAGATCTTGATAGATTGCTGCTGATTTAAAAAACAAAAACAAAACAAAACAGCCGGGCGTGGTGGCTCACGCCTGCAATCCCAGTACTTTGGGAGGCAGAAGCGAGAGGATTGCTTGAGCCCAGGGGTTCGAGATCAGCCTGGGCAACTCGGTGAGACCTCCTCTCTATAATAAATCAAAAAATTAGCCTGGCTTGAGGACGCAAAGGTTGTAGCTCCAGGTACTTGGAAGACTGAGGTGGAAGGATCGCCTGAACCCAGCAGTTCCAGGCTGCGGTGGTTGTGAATGGGCCACTGCACTCCAGCCTGGGTGACAAAAGTGAGACACCAACTAAAAACAACAAAAGAAAACCAGAAGTCAATCCAAGTGGGGGAAGAGGGAAGCAGCGAATTCATCAGGAAAAATCTGTATGGATTAAACCGCCAGGTTATTGGATCCTGGATGCCTTATCTAGATAATTACATACAGTACCAAGTGTGGCCTTATACAGGAAAAAAGTCTGACCGTTGCCACTTCCTCAGGTTATTTATAGAGAAAGCTATCTGCAGTTATGAATGAAAATACAAAAACAATCAAAATGCTGATGCGTCCACAAAGGTGAAGAGGTATTCATTAATTTAATAAATGAATCTATGTCTGTGACTGTGCTATTATTCACTCTGACAATGGCTGTTTTAAATATATATATATTCAATATATATTTGTTTTACTTTTCCAGTATTTCTGACTTTTAAAAAGTAGTCAACATCTTAAATAAGTTATAGTAAAAGCATACAAAGGTGTATAGGATGCAACCATTTTCTAAAATGAGGTAGATCTGGGTGGCATAGTAATCTCACTTGTAATCCCAGCCTTTAGGAGGCCAAGACTGAAGGATTACTCGAAACAGGAGTTCAGCACCAACCTGGACAGTGAGACCTTATCTCTACCAAAAAAAAAGAGTAGAAAATTTAGCCAAACGTGGTAGCACACGCCTGTGGTCCCACCTACTCTGGAGGCTGAGACAAGAGGATCCTTTGAACCAAGGACTTGGAGGCTGCAGTGAACTATGATTGTGCCACTGCATTCCAGCCTGGGACAGAGCTAGACCCTGTCTCAAAACACATGCACATACACTCACACAAAATACATAAAAACAATAATTGTGGAGGAAAAGTAATAAAAACAGAGATTTCAAAAAAATTTGATCACTATAAACTGATGTACAAATATGTCTAAATTAAGTGGAAAAATCATGTTTAATGTATTTTTTGTTTTTTGAGTCAGAGTCTTACTCTGCCACCCAGGCTGGAGTGCAGTGACATGTTGCTGATGGCCACTGCAGCTTTGACCTGCTGGGCTCAGGCGAACCTTCCGCCTCAACCTTCCAAGTAGCTGGACCTACAGGCACACGCCACCACACCCAGCTAATCTGGGGATTTATTGTAGAGATGAGGTCTCGCCAAGTTGCCCAAGCTGGTCTCGAACCTGTGGGACCAGGCAGTCCTCTCACTTCGGCCTCCCAAAGTGCTGGGACTATAGGCGTGAGCCACCACGCCTGACCTTCACGTTTAATATCAAACTATTTGGGAGAAAAACATACATGGAAGAACCCCCTCCAAAACAGGACTATCTTTTGGTGGTGGGCCCCTTGTAGTACAGGCCTCCCCAGATAGGTAAGCGTTCTAGGAACCCACTGGCATCAGTGTACCAGCTAAAATTGTGAGAGGCTGCATTCTGCTTCAATGAATTTTTTTGTGGAGATTCTCTCAACACCTTTGCCCATTTCATGATGGGTGATTTACGAGCATAGCTGCCCACACCACGCTGAGTGTTCAGCAGTTTTTGACCCAAAATGGCGTGACCCTTGTGCCCCATGCTCCCTGTTCACCCACTCTCACTCTGAGCAAATTTCTTTGTTTGTTTCCCCAAATGAAAAAAGTCCTCAAAGGAAAACGTTTTGCCCGTCTGGAAGAAGCGAAACAAGAAACAGCAGAAGCACTAAAAGGCACCAAAATTGACGAGTTGAAAACTGTTTTGAGCAGCAGAAAAAGCGTTTTGATAGGTGTGTTGCATCAAATAGAGAGTACTTTGAAGGTGACTGAAGTTTTAAAATATAAGAATAAATATACAATTTTTAATAAATAAATTCTGGGCTTTGGGGGTGGGGGTCCTCCCTCATACACATATGTTTCTATCTGTATAGACAGTTTCTGAAAGAACAAAGGACCATTGTGTGTATATCCAGAATAAACTTGTTCTTTTGCCTTTTATACCTTTAAATAAATTTATGAATTTAAATAGTCTGTTTTACCCAAATAATACATTGCTTTTTTTTTTTTTTTGAGTTGGAGTCTCAATCTGTCACCCAGACTGGAGTGCAGTGGCACGCTCCCAGCCACTGCAGCCTCGACCTGCTGGTCTCCAGTGATCCTTCAGCCTCAGCCTTCCAAGTAACTGGAACTACAGGCACGTGCTACCACACCCGGCTAATTTTTGATTTATTGTAGAGATGAGGTCTCGCCAAGTTGCCCAGGTGGGTCTCAAACCCACGGGCTCAAACAATCCACTCTCCTCGGCTTCCCAAAGCACTGGGATTACAGGCTGAGCCACGAAGCCTGGCCAATACATTGCTTTTATGAGAGTAAAAAATAATTTAAAATATAATTAATATTTTATTTTTTCCCTGCTCCACTTCAACTCCAAACTCTCTCCCAGCTCTCCCAACTCCAAAATGTCTTCATCTAATTACAGCAGCATACCTGACAGGAGAAACAGTTGCTAGTCAGGGGACACATAAAGCTTGGCAGTTACAGACAACCCACTTTCCATCAGATGCTCATGTGCTCCCTTTCTTGGCTATCTATTAAAATGGCGAATTTTTCAAGAAGCCACAATTCAAAGAAGGAAATTTCTAACTTCATGCTTTTAAGATATGTATACTTATATTCAAAGACTCAAGGCCAGGCTCGGTGGTTCAGCCTGTAATCCCAGCACTTTGGGAGGCTGAGGCCAGTGGATTGCCTGAGCCTGTGAGTTTGAGACCAGCCTGGGCAACTTGACGAGACCTCGTCTCTACAATAAATCAAAAAATTAGCTACGTGTGGTAGCACGTGCCTGTAGTTTTTGCTACTTGGAAGACTGAGGTGGAAGGATCGCCTGAGCCTAACACATCAATGCTGGAGTGACCATAAGTGTGCCACTGCACTCCAGCCTGGGCGATGGAGTAAGACTCCAATTCAAAAATAAAATAAAAAAATAAAGATTCAGCTCTTTGCATTATTGTTTTACATTTGCCTTCATCTTAGATTGTAACTTCCCCGGAGGGCAGAGACCCTAAGATACAAAAGGTCCATGCCTGTTTCATAGAACACGTAAATCAAATGTTTGTCGAGGCTGGGCGAATTGGCTCAGCCTGTAATCCCAGTCATTTGGGAGGCCGAGGTGAGAGGATTGCTAGAGTCCAGGGGTTCAAGACCAGCCTGGGCAACTTGGTGAGACCTTGTCTCTACAATAAACCACAAAAACAAGCCAGGTGTGGTGGCATGTGTCTGTAGTTCCAGCTACTTGGAAGACTGAGGCAGAAGGATTACTTAAACCCAGCTGGTCGAGGCTGTGGTGGCCATGAGCATGCTGTTGCACTCCAGCCTAGGTGACAAGAGACTCCAATTAAAAAAAACAAAACTGTTAAATGACTGCAGGATGAATTGCTGTCACTCAGAAGTGATGTGCGGTCTTTGGAAACAATGACTATTCAGCATCTGTGTGGTATTGTGTTTTCAGTGGGAGGATGGATCTGTGGCAGCTCTCCAACTCAGCTTATGGTTCACAAGGCTACAGTTTTGGATGGCCTAAATTAAAGGTGCAGTGTCTGAGTACAAAGAAGTAAGCTTATCTAGGAACTGAACCCAACATGGGTTGACCTTAACCAAATTCATCAAAGTAGGCAAATATATTCTGGAGTAATAGCAATAGAAGCAGGGGACCCAAGACACATGAGTTCCAGTCTCTATCACTAAACATTGTGTAACCTTAGGCAAGTAAGTGATTTACCCAATTTCTTACCTATAAAATGAGGAACTACAGCTAGGTGACCTCTAGGGTCATTCATATATGCAAACTTCTGATTCTAAATTTAATGGTGAGTCAGGCATAGTGGTGCACACCTGTAGTCCCAGCTCCCAAGATGCTAAATCAGGAGGATTGCTTGAGCCTAGTTGTTCTAGTCTATCCTGGGCAACACAGTAAGACTCCATCTTTTAAAAAATAGATAACAAAGCTGGGAGCAGTGGCTCATGCCTGTAATCCCAGTACTTTGGGAGGCGGAGTCGAGAGGATTGCCTGAGCTCAGAGGTTTGAGACCAGCCAGCAACATGATGAGACCTTGTCTCTACAATAAAATCAAAAAATTAGCCAGGCATGGTGGCACGCACCTGTGGTTCCAGTTACTTGGAAGACTGAGGCAGATGGATTATCTGAGTCTAGCAGATCGAGGCTGTGCTGGCTGTGAGCGTGCCACTCCACTCTAGTGTGGGCAACAGAGTGAGACACCAACTCAAAAAATAAATAGATAAATAAATAAATAAATAGATGTAATCGTGAAATTTTCTCCTTTCTCAGCTTATATACTAAAGGTAGATACATTCATGAAGAGTAATCTAAACACAAATAAGATAAACAAAATCCATTGACACGATTTAATCCATTATATGCAATTTAAGATACAGTATTTCTTTTCTTTTTTTTTTTTTTTTGAGTTAGAGTCTCACTCTGTCGCCCAGACTGGAGTGCAGTGGCCACTCCTGGCCACCACAGCCTCAACCTGCTGGGCTCCGGTGATCCTTCCGCCTCAGCCTTTCGAGTAGCTGGAATTACATGCGCGCGCTGCCACACCCGGCTAATTTTTTGATTTTTTATTGTAGAGATGAGGTTTTGTCTGCCCAGGCGGGTCTTGAACCCGCGGGCTCGGGCAATCCACTCACCTCAGCCTCCCAAAGGTGCGGGATTACAGGCTGAGCCACCGAGCCCGGCTGACAGTATTTCTAATAAAATAAAAACCAAGAATGCTTTCCATATGAGAAAAATAACAGGCTAACATACTGGCAGTAGATGTTAAGGGAAAGAATTCTAATCCAAATAAGATGAAATATAAGCAATTTGATGAGGACCCAAAGTACCAGCAAAAGCAGAAGCAGACTTGCTGACCTGAAATAGTCTGAAAAGATATTATCAAAGAAAAAATATCTATGAAACAAGGACATCAAAGACATAAAGGATAGAGTTGGAAAATGAAGTTTACAAAAGAAGATATGACCAGGCACGTTGGCTCACAACTATAGTCCCAGCACTTTAGGAGGCCAAGGCAGGAGGATCACTTGACTGCAGGAGTTTGAGACCAGCTTAGGCAACATAATGAGCCCTTATCTCCATAAAAATTAGCTGGGCATGGGGGCACTTGGCTGTAGTCCCAGCAACTTGGGAGGATCGTCTGAGCCCGGGAGTTTGAGACTGCGATGAGCTGTGGTCATGCCACTGGCTCTAGCCTGACAACAGAGTGAGACACCAAACTCAAAAAAATAAAATAAAAATAGAAAAGAAGATATGCTGAATTAATGTAAAATGTTAGGATTAGTCAAAGTATAGATAAAGATTAAGCCATGCTTCCAGAGTGCAATATTAAAGTGGTACAAATTTACATAATTAAACATCCGCCTGGAACTTTAAATAGTCACCCTATTTAATTATTTTTAGGGTGAAATTTATTCTCCTTTTGTGAATATAGCCAGGAACTGAAGTAGCACAAGGTTAAGTCACTTATGCCAAGTTCTCAGTGAGTCATCAGTGAAATTGGTACATAGAATCCAAAACTCTTTTCACCAAGTCTTATGTTCCAACTGTCCGATCTTAATGGTTCCCTTCCTTTTTTTTTGACAGAGCAATTTGAAATCAGAAAAAGGAGTCAAATGGAAGGTTTCAGAAGCCAGAGTACTCACAACTCAGTTAAATAGAGGCTTAGGCGGGTGCAGTGACTCATGCCTATAACCCCAGCACTTTTGGAGGCTGAGGTGGGAAGATCACTTGAGCCCAGGAGTGACCAGCCTGGACAACATAGCGAGACCCTCATCTCTACAAAAAAATAAAATAAATTAGCCTGGTGTGATGGCACATGCCTATAGTCCCAGCTATTCAAGAAGCTGAGAGGAAAAGAACGCCTAAGCCCAGGAGTTTGAGACTGCAGTGAGCTATGATCATGCCTCGGCTCTCCTGCCTGGGCAACAGAAGAAGACCCTGTCTCTAAAATAAATAAAGGCTTCTCCCATATCTCCTCCTCCTCATTCCATCAGCCATCTATTGCCTACTCGCTCCTAATATTTTTTTTTTTTTTTTTTGAGTTGGAGTCTCACTCTGTTGCCCAGATTGGAGTGCAGTGGCCGCTCCCGGCCACTGCAGCCTCGACCTGCTGGGGCTCCAGCGATCCTTCCACCTCAGCCTTCCAAGTACTGGAATTACAGGCATGCGCCTGGCTAATTTTTTTATTTACTGTAGAGATGAAGTCTCACCAAGTTGCCCAGGTGGGTCTCAAACCCGCGGACTCAGGCAATCCACTCACCTCAGCCTCCCAAGGTGCGGGATAACAGGCTGAGCCACTGAACCCGGCTACTCGCTCCTAATTCAGATCCTTTTCACATTTACAGAAATCACTCTTTGATGACACAAACCTCCAGCTTTGTTCAGGAATAAGACCAACATTTGCTTGATTGTTTATAGGTAATTCTATATTGTTTCATCATATATTTCAAGACACCTGGTGACCTAAGTGAATTGATCTACTTGCAATGACTGTAGGAAGAACAAAGAATGCAAAAGCATACAAAAGGAGTTTAATGTAAGATAAACTACCAGGGTCAAAGCGTACATTAACAACTCACGATTGCAAAGATTTGGAATCAATCTAAACGCCCATCAGCTAATCAGAAGATAATGGAAATGTGGTACATATACACTATGGACTACTATTCAGCTCTCACAAAGAATGAAATAATGCCTTTTGCAGCAAGTAGGATGGAATAGGAGGACATTCCTCCTAAGTGAACTCAGAAACAGAAAACGAAATACCACATTTGTCACTTATAGGTAGGAGCTGAACTAAGCATCAGCAAAGGCATAGAGAATGACATAATGGGCAGTGGAGACTCGGAAGGGGAAGGGTGAAAAGAGATGGAAGGACAAAAATGTCACCTATCGGGTACAGTGTGCACAGATGGGAGTGCTGGGTGCACTTAAAGCGCAGACTTCTTCACCACTGTACAATGCAACCATGTAACCCAAAACTATTTGTACTCTCTAAACATACAGATATTAAAAATAAAAAGCAAATCAGATTATATCACACATCTCAGCTCAAAAACCTTGCTTCCCATTGTACTTAGAGCATAAGCCAAGTCCTTACAAGCAACAAACTTGCCCACTACCTCACACCCACTCCTTTCTGGGGGGAAAAAGTGTGCACTAAAAATCTGGTTAAATTGCCCTCTCTCATTAAACAACACTTATATATTATAATGGCATGTAATACGTGGTTTTAATTGTCATATAATTTGTATCATGGAAGTTTTATAAGAAAATATCAGACTGAACACAGTGGTTCATGTCTATAATCCAGGCAATTTGAGAAACCAAGGTGAGAGGATTGCTTGAGTCAAGGAGTTCAAGACCAACCTGGGCAACATAGCAAGACCTTGTCTCTACACAAAATTTAAATATTAACCAGGTGTGGTGGTACACGCCTGTAGTACCAGCTACTTGGAAAGCTGAGGCAGAAAGATCACTTGAGCCCAGGAGATCAAGACTACAATGACCAGCGATCATGCTACTGCACTCCAGCTAAGATACAAGTCATTTAATTATATGTTTTTGTGTTACTTGTATGTGTAGTACAGATGTGTCATTAACTCAGGATCTCAGTTGTGAGTGTCATTATTTTCAATGCATCATGTTGCCTCCATCAAAAGTAAATTTCAGGGCCAGTCCTGTCAATGAACTCTGGATGTGGATGTAAAAGTGATCAGAAGCTAATACCTTAGTGAGCCAAAGCATTATGCCTTGTAGTCAGTCCAGACAAGACCTATTAGGGGCAATTAAGTTCTGAAATGCAGCTCTTCTATCAAAAATATCCTAACATCTCCTCCCAAGACTCTGATAGTTCACTTGCCTTTGCACGCCTATTCTAATCAAGTACATACAAGCCAGACAAAGTAAATTAGAGATAGACAATTATCCTGTCCCTCCCCACCCACAAACGTAAAGGATCATTATCTCCTTTTCCCAATTTGGAAGCACCTAATCAAGGATACTTTATTTCTTTTCATTACAACCAAGAAAACAGAGATAGACATATACAGTTAAACCGAAAGGACTGGGAGAATCCGTTTTCAGTACTGTCTCTGTTTTCTGATCATGAATAATTAATTTCATTTGTCTGCCTTTGTTTATTCATAAAACACATAGTTGAACCCTACTACATGTCAGATGCAGTGCTAGGAACTGGATATACTGTAGTGGGTGAGATGGGGCATGGGGACCAGTAAACAAAATGGGACATGGTCATTGTCATCATCCCTGCCTGTGTGGCGTTTACAGACTAATGAGAAACATGACGCAAAACCACCACTTAAAAAAAAGTGACCCATCTTAAAACTGTTTTATTTAAAACTGAAATTTAAGTAAAGTAAATCAGATTATATCACACATCTTAGCTCAAATATTTTGTTTCCCATTGTACTCAGAGTATAAGGCAAGTCTTTACAAGAAACTTGAACTGTCTACCCCTCCCACACCCACCCCTTTCTGGGGGGGAAAAAAGCATTAAAAACTGATTAATTCTGTAATCCCAGCACTTTGGGAGGCTGAAGTGAGAGGATTGCCTGAGCCCATGGGTTCGAGAACAGCCTGGAAAACTTGGCGAAACCTCATCTCCACAATAAATCAAAAAATTAGCCGGGTGTGGTAGCGCACGTCTGTAGTTCCAGCTACTTGGAAGGCTGAGGCGGAAGGATTGCCTGAACCCAGCAGGTTGACGCTGGGGTGGCCATGAGCATGCCACTGCTCTCCAGCCTGGGCGACAGAGTGAGACTCCAACTCAAAAAAAAAAAAAAAAAAAAGATAAATTGCCCTCTCCCATTAAACCACACTTAAATATTATAATTGCACATTATTTGTGGTTTTAACTGTCAGTAGGACAATCAGAACTAACTGGGCGGGGCAGCTTATGCCTGTAATCCCAGTACTTTGGGAGGTCAAGGCAGGAGGAGGACAAGTCCAGAAGTTCAAGACCAGCCTGGGCAATATAGTGAGACCTCGTCTCTATAAAAATCAAAATAAAAAGAATTAGCCAGTCTTGGTGGCATCCGTCTGTGGTCCCAGCTACTTGGGAGGCTGAGGTGGGAGGAGTTGGAGGCTGTGATGAGCCATGATTGTACTGCACTGCAGTCTGGGCGACAGAGTGAGGTCCCAAATCAAAAAAAAAAAAAAAAATAGGAGAAGGACTGAGTGCTGTGGATCCCTAGAGCAGGAAGAGTTCACCATCATTTGAGGATTAGAGATGTCCACTCAGCAGTCACACTAAGCTGAAGGATCCCTAGAGGTGGTCCAGGGACAAGCGGAAGCCCTTTACAAAAGGATCAGTATCTGTGGAGGCCAGATGGCAAAGGTAAACATGGTGCACTGCAGAGGCTGACAGGCGGCTGGAGTATGGAACAGACAATAGATGAGGCTGGCAAATTTGGCAAGAGCCAAAAGGGGACACTTTGACAGCCATGCATGACTATTAAGAAGAGGACATGCGTGTTTTAATTCTTATTAGAAATGTCAGAAACAGTCGTGGTAGTTCCTCTTTCTCTTGAAAGCTCACTCAAACTATGGAGAATGGGTTTTCAAAAGCGTTAAGTCCGCAAGCACACAGATAAGGGAAGAAGAAACTGTAGCAACACGATTTGGGAAGATAGGAAAATTATAGTAGAGTAGAAACTGACTTGTCAGCCCCAAGAAAGCTGATTCTTATACCACAGTTGACAAACTGAGAAGTAACCTACTGAAGGTTCATCACTGAATGTCAAGAACCCTCCCCACCTTTCCCCACTTCCCTCCCATAGTTCTGGCCAACAGATTGTCCTTTGGTGAAACCCACAGTTGACAGATTGAACCATGTAAGTCAAGCTTTCTAAAAACATTTTAGTGCCTCTCTCCTAGATAGAGGCAGACAGCCAAGGATCTTCTTACAGTTGACGGAATATTCTAATAAGAAAGATAGAGGCCAAACTAAACTACTACAGAAGAACTACTAAGAAGAAGTAAAGGTGGAATACATGTAAGCAGAAAGCACTCATTTTAATCTCCATTTAACAGATATTAATAACACATTTTCTCCAAAGCTTACTAGGAGCCAGATACTATATTAGGAACTTTGCCTACTTTATCTCATTGATTCTTAAAATAACATCACATCTATGAAACAAACACTGCTATTATTAATTATTATTATTATTATTATTTGAGTTGGAGTCTCACTCTGTTGCCCAGGTTGGAGTGCAGTGGCATGCTCATGGCCACCGCAGTCTCAACCTGCAGGACTTAGGTGATCCTTCTGCCACAGTCTTCCAAGTAGCTGCCAATTACAGACACATGCTACTTTTTGTGATTTATTGTAGAGATGAGGTCTCACCAAGTTGGCCAGGCTTTTCTCAAACCCCCTGGTTCAGGTAATCCTCTTACCTCAGCCTCCCAAATTGCTGGGATTACAGGCTAAGCCACCACGCCTGGCCCAGACACTATTATTAACAGACCCATTTTTCAGATGAAAAACCTGAGGTCAAAAGAGGTTAAGCAGGCCAGGGAAGGTGACTAACACTTGAGAGGCTGAGGTGGGAGGATCTCTTGAGACCAGAAGTTTGAGACCAGATCGGACAACATAGTGAAACCTCATCCTAAAGAAAAAAAAAAGTTAGCTGGCGTGATGGCATATGCCTGAAGTCCTAGATACTCTGGAGACTGAGACAGAAGGATTACTTGACCACAAGAGCTCAAGGCTGCAGGGGGCTGTAATTGCACCACAGCACTATAGCCTGGGTGACAGGATGATGAATAATAATAAATAGGTTAAGCAAATTACTCAAAGGAATAGAGCCAGTCAGCTGACAGACAGCAATGTGAACTAAAGGAGTCTGACTCCAAAGAGCAAAACTCTTAAATGTTGCACTGTACCCTCTAAATGGGCTATTTTTGATCACAGGCCTTTGTGAAATGACATTTTAACAAAAAACTAAGTTAATTCAAGGTTTGAGCCAGAAGATGCATTCAAGGCAGAAGGAGGAGGAAGTGCCACCACCCTGAGGCAGAAACGAACTTGACTCCGCAAACAAGAAGGCTGAGATGGAGGCGGAATGAGGGAAAAAATTGGTAGACCATGAAATCAGCAAGAGAAGGAGGGGCTGTTCCATGTATAGCCTTACAGGTAAGACTTCGGCTGTTATTCTAAGTGTGACAGAAAGCCTTTGGAGAATTTTGAGCAGGTCTGTGACAAACTCTTGCTCACAGTGTATTATCTTGCAGTAGAGCCTTGGCTTGGGTTTCTGTGACCATCGCCCTTCTTTTTGTTCTCTCGAGTTGTGTTGTCACGTGACTGCTGAGCATTTGAGATGTGCTGCAAGTGTAAAATGCACACTACATTTCAAAGACTTAGTACGAACAAAAGATTGCAATAGAGTCCATGGACAATTGTTTATGTTCATTACATACTGAAATGATAATATTTTAGATATATTGTATTTAAAAATGCAATATTCAAATTAATTCATCTGTTCCTTTTAAATTACATATGTGGGTTGAGTTATTTTTCTTGATTTTTTTTTTTTTTGGTGTAGACGAAGTCTTGCTATGTTACCCAGGCTGATCTCAAACTCCAGGGCTCAAGCAATCCCCCCTCTTCAACCTCCCAAAGTGCTGGGATTACAGGTGTGAGTCACTAGGCCCAACCTTTAGTTATTTTTTTTTTTGAGTCAGAGTCTTATTCCATTGCCCAGGCTGGAGTGCAGTGGCATGCACGCTCACAGCTACCCCAGCATCGACCTTCTGGGCTCCAGCGATCCTTCAGCCTCAGCCTTCCGAGTAGCCAGAACTATGATGCACGCTACCACACCCAGCTATTTTTTATTTTATCGTACAGACGAGGTCTCGCCAAATTGCCCGGCTGGTCTCGAACCCACAGGCTCAGGCAATCCACTCGCCTCAGCCTCCCAAAGTGCTGGGATTACAGGCTCAGCCACCGTCTGGCCTAGTTATTTTTCTATTGGACAGCATTGGTCTGGACAACTTCCCTTCTGCTGTCAGCTTCAGAGTGTTATGAAGCCAATGACGTAATTTGTGTAGGGCTCCTTGAGTTTTCTTAAGGAAACACATTATGCAATAATGAGATAAATTATTGAGGATGACAGTAAGCCAAAAAATGCACTGGTTCTCTATAGGCCAAAGGTAACATTACTGACTGGGGTGTGATTTTGTGATCCCTACAGTGGTGATGAGTTTGCACAATCATCTGTAATGTTTCTCTCTCCACCCACTTCACCCTCTCCCTGCGCTCCCTCATGACCTAAACATACCTGGCCCAGGTTAAGAATGCAATTCTCCAGCCATGGAAATGTTCCACCTTGCAGAGCAGGTCTGTGTAGGTCTGAACCTCGGCCTCTCTAACATGGTACTTTCATTTCCTGGTCTACTCAAGCAAGCTGATTTCACTGTCAGTGATTACAGCTATAATCATAAGCATAGAATACTCTTGGTTCTCATATTTAATTCTGTATGTGATTAATTAGATGATACTTTTATTGAAAAAATGCTCTAACCAAAAAATTCTTTGTAAATGTGTATCTATGGAAAGTCTCACAATGTGGGCAGCCCCGTCAGGTCCCTTCCCACTGTGGGAACTTTTCTGTCCTCTTAATAAATGCTACTTTCTAAAAAAAAAAAGGAAAAGAAAGAAATTCTCACAATGTTTTCGAGTAAGTCACATTTTTATTTGCAAATGGTAGCGTGTAAAAATGTAAGACACTGGGATTATTCAGCTGTATTGCTTTATCCTTGGAAAGCAGTAAAAAAATAGAAGCATTAAAAGGGAACCTTGTTCATCTGCTGTGTCTACTCATTTCTCTTCTATTTCCATTTTCTCTCCTTTTAGTCAGAGGACAGATTTTCACTCTCCATTTTCTTTGCTTTGCTTTACTGGTGATGGATACACTTTCACTTTTTAGTCTCTATTTTTGTGTTCCGATTGTCTCCTCCCTTCTCCTTGAGAATCATTGCTTTGCTCAGTCCTTCTCTCCTCTTCTACACATCACCACCTTATCGCCTACTAGATCAGTGCCACCAGCCAACAAACAGCCTTAGAGTCTCCCATCTTTAAGCAAACAAATAAATACACAAATGCCTCCTTAACCCCATGTTTCCTTCTATTGACAGTTCTTCTATTCCCCTTCACAGAAAAATCTTTCCAAAAGGGGTTGCCTCTCACCCTGCTTTCATTTCTTCACATGCTATTTTTTTTTTTTTTTGCATTTAAATTTTTAAGATTCCTTTTTATTTTATAAACTTTTTTCATTTTTAAGAGACAGAGTCTCTCTATGTTGCTCAGGCTGATCTCAAACTCCTGGTCTCAAGTAATCCTTCTACTTTGGCCTTCAGTGCTGGGATTACAGGTATGAGCCACTGCACCCAGCACTATAACCTTTTGTCTTTAATGACTTATTTTGTTAATCGACTAATAAAAATTATATTTATTTATGATGTACAACATGATGTTTTGAATATGTGTACATCATGGAATGGCTAAATATAGGGAATTAACATGTGTTATCTCACATTCTTACTTTTTGTGGTGAGAACACTTAAATTCCATCCTCATCAATTTTCTTTTTTTTTTTGAGTTAGAGTCTCACTCTGTCACCCAGACTGGAGTGCAGTGGCCGCTCCCGGCCACCGCAGCCTCGACCTGCTGGACTCCGGCGATCCTTCTGCCTCAGCCTTCCAAGTAGCTGGAACTACAGGCGTGTGCTACCACGCCCGGCTCATTTTGATTTATTGTAGAGATGAGGTCTCGCCAATTTGCCCAGGGTTCGCAACCCGCGGGCTCAGGCAATCCACTCACCTCAGCCTCCCAAAGGCGCGGGATTACAGGCTGAGCCACTGAGGCTGGCTATCAATTTTCAAGTATATAACACATGGTTATTAACTGTAGTCACCATGCTGTACAATAGAACTCTTTAACTTATTCCTCCTGTCTAACTCAAATGTTACATCCTTTGATGAATATCTCTCCAGCCTCCCTTTTCTAGCCCTTGGAAATCACTTTTCTACTCTCTGATTCCCTAAGTTCAACATTTTTTAGATTCTACATATGCATGAGATCATATGGTATTTGTCTCTTTGTGCCTGGCTTATTTCTCTTACAATAATGTTCTCCATGTTCATCCGTGTTGCTGCAAATGACAGACTTCCTTCTTTATTAAGGCTGAATAGTATTTCATTGTTTATATATATCACATTTATTTTATCCATTCATCCATCCATGGACATGTATGTTTATTTTATATCTCAACTGTTGTGCTGTAGTGAATGTGGGAATGCAGTTATCTCTTCAACATCTTGATTTAATTTCCTTTGGGTATATACCCAGAAGTGAAATTGCTGGATCATATGGTCATTCTATTTTTAATTTTTTGAGAACACTCCGTATTGTTTTCCATAATGGCTGTACTAATTCACATTTCCACCAACAGTGTGCAAGAGTTCCCTTTTCTCCGCTTCCTCACCAACACTTGTTATTGTTTGTCTTTTTTTTTTTGAATCGGTGTCTCACTCTGTCACCCAGGCTGGAGGGCAGTGGCACGCTCATGGTCACTGCAGCCTCTACCTGCTGGGCTCAGGCAATCCTTCCACCTCAGCCTTCCAAGTAGTTGAAACTACAGGCATGCACCACCACGCCCGGCTAATTTTTTGAATTATTGTAGAGATGAGGTCTCGCCAAGTTGCCCAGGCTGGTCTCAGGCAATCCTTTCACCTCGGCCTCCCAAAGTGCTGGGATTATAGGCATGAGCCACCATGCCTTGCCCTGCCTATTGTTTGTCTTTTTAATAATAGTTATTTTTACAACTGTGAAGTTACATTTCATTGTAGTTTTAATTTCTCAGGTGATTAGTGATGTCGAGCATTTTTTCATATTCCTGTTGGTCATTTGTATACCCTCTTTTGAGAAATGTCTATTCAGGTCCTTTGCCCATTTTAAATTGAGTTATTGAACTTTTTAAAAAAACTTTTTTTTGAGTTTGAATCTTACTCCATCGCCCAGGCTGAAGTGCAGTGGCATGCTCACAGCCACTCCAGCATCGGCCTGCTGGGCTCTGGCGATCCTTCTGCCTTAGCCTTCCAAGTAGCCAGAACTTTGATGCCCACTTCCATGCCCAGTTAGTTTTTTTTTTTTTTTTTTTTTTATGGAGACAAGGTCTCACCAAGTTGCCCAGGCTGGTCTTGAACCCGCAGGCTCAGGCAATCCACATACTTCAGCCTCCCAAAGTGCTGGGATTACAGGTAAACCACTGAGCCTGGTCAGTTACTGAGTTTTTAATTGTGTTTGATTATTTTCTTACTATTGAGTTTGAGTTTCTCATATATTTTGGATATTGGCCCCTTATCAGAAATATGGTTTGAAAACGTTTTCTTCTATGCCATAGGTTGTCTCTTCTCTTTGTTGACTGTTTTCTTTGCTGTGCAGAAGCTTTTTAGTTTGATATAATCTTATTTGTTTATTTTTGCCTTTGTTTCCTGTGCTTTTGAGGTCATATCCACAAAATAATTGCCTAGACCAATGTCATGGAACTTTCTCCCTATGTTTTCTTCTAGTGGTTTTACAGTTTTAGGCCTTGTGTTTAGTCTTTTATCCATTTTGAGGTGATTTTTGTATGTGGTATGAGCTAAGCTTCTAATTTTCTTCTTCTGCATGTGTATATCCAATTGTTCCAACACCGTTTGTCGATTTCTCCATTCCATTTATTCTTCAACACACTACAATGAGCTTTCATTCTCCTACCGAAATTGTCCTTGTCAAGGGCTAGCTAAGTCTTCCAAGGGACAAAATGCAAAAGACTTCTGTCTTCATCTTACAATGCTCTTGCAGTCATGTGGTAAAATTGGCCACTCCCTCCTTGAAATACTCTTCTTCTGACTTTCATGATGTTATGCTCTGGCTTTCCACCTACCCAATTGGCTACACATTCTCAGTCTCCTTTCTAGCTCTTTTGCTTCTGTGAGCTCTCTAGATGTTGGTGCTCTTCTGATTCCTTGGACTTCTTCTCTTCATCGTCCCTCTCCTGAGGTCCTCTCAATCATTTCCATGGCTTCAAATGCCATCTAATTGCTGATAAATCTCAAATGTATATCTCTTAAACTCCAGATTCATATATTTATATAGTTGAATCTCAACTATATATCTCAAATTGAACATGTATACATGTGAAACATTGATGTTTGCTTCCCACACAAATAAGAATATGACAATGAAGAAGAGAAAGAGGAGAAGGGAAGAGAAAAAGAAGAAAGGAAAGAAAAAAGGGAGGAAGGGTCAAAAGACAAAATTACAATGTTGTAACAATTACAAAAAAAATTAGATTAAAGATTGCATTGGCTTTTATTTGTGATTCTGGAAATGCACAACACCAACAAAATAAAATTAGCGTTCTGTGGAGTTGAGCAGAGGATGCTGGCCTTAAAAGTTAAAGAAAGCAGAAACAGAGAACAAAAAAACAGCTTGGTTATTTCAAAGTTACTTTCCTTATAAGGTCAAAGCAGAGATGACTTCCTTATCATGCTGGCCAAAACTGGCCTGTTTGGGGATTTGGTTATTGTCTTTCTCTCTCCTAATTTCTCAGAAGGTCAGATAAACAACTTAGCTTCAACTTGGTGGCATGAAATGGAGCAACTCCATTTTGTTTCGCCTATTGGGCCTAGAGCAGTTTAGTCCAAACCAATGACATCTTATAAATTTTATGTAACAGAAGGATGGGGTAGGGGGAAGAAAATAATATGAGTTTTTGTGCTAGACAAAAATCTAGGCGCTCCTCACTCCTCATATTTAAACATATTTTATCCATTAGCAAACTGTCTAGTCTAACTGTAACCCAAAATATGTCTCCAACTCAACACCATCTTGTGTATCTCTACCGCTACTACTTTAGATCATTCTCTCTCACCTGGGCTACTTCAATATCTTCCCAACTGAACTCCCTCCTCTGCTCTGCCCAGCTTGTTTCCAAAAGAGCTGAAAGAATGATCTTTTAAAATCATAAGTCAGTTTATGTCACACTTCTGTTTGATGGTCCAACAACCTCCCATTGCACTTGGAATGAAATTCAACCCCTTGACCATAACTTAAGACTCTGCATAGTTTAGCCCTTGTCTACCCTCTCTAGTTTCATTTTGTGTGCCCCCACCCCCACTCTTCCCCACTTTGCAGTCTTTGTGTTGGCTGCTATTTCCTCCTGGAATGTTTTTCTGCCTCTAATCTCCTCCCCCATTTGAATGACAGGTTCCTTTTCACCTTCAGGTCTCAGCTGAAATTACCTCTCACGGAGACTTGCTAGACTGCCCTGTTGAAAACAACCCCACCCAGTTATTTTCTCATAAGGTTTTGTTTGTTTTCTTTCTAGTATTTGTCACAATTCTAATTACATATTTTTGTCTATTTGCTTCTTGACTCTCAGTCCCTGCCTGTTCTTATCTCATCCCACATAAGAGGATTCATATACTAGTTGAGATAAGACACTGGCTGGTACTGTGGCCATGCCTCCCTTTTCCTCCTTCTCTTGGAAGGCAGCCTGTCTACGACATCCTCGTTTGTCTGTGCACCCTTGTCAGGAGTTTCACAAGAACAGGCCTGTGCTGGTTCCCTACTGCCTAAGGTTGGGTGCAGAAGTCCAGTTAGGTCCAAAGTATTAAGAAACTGACTGTGATGATGCAGGTATGACTGTAGTAGCTCCATCAGCAAGAGTGTTGACATTTTGATGGAGATCTCAGTGACTTTAGAGATTCAATAGAGAGAAGAGGAGTGCTATGTCTCGACCCTTTAAACACCAGTATCTTTCATTACATGAATGGAGGTCTAGGTGCATGGCTTTTCTATGTTTTTAAGAAATGGTGTTCCTTCTTCAAACCATGGACATGTGATTCTCAATATGTGGGAAAAAAGTGAGTATAGTTAATGCAAGATATTCTGATTACAGCAGGTAATTATATTATCACTTTTTTTTTTTTTGAGTTGGAGTCTCATTCCATGGCCCAGGCTGGAGTGCAGCTCACAGCCACCCAAGAGTTGACCTGCTGGGTTCCGGCAGTCCTTTCACTTCAGCCTTCCAAGTAGCTGGAACTACAGGCACGCGCTACCACGCCTGGCTAATTTTTAAAAATTTATTGTAGAGACGAGATCTCACCATTTTGCTGATCTCGAACCCACAGGCTCAGGCAATCTACTTGCCTCTGCCTCCTAAAATGCTGGTATTAAAGGTTGAGTCACTGAGCCCCGCCTTATCACTTTTTATATAATTTACCTTTGTTTTTTCAAATAACCAAAATTCATTTCAAACTGATAAACAGTAAGGAAATTTAATGGTTCATAGAATACTTGGGGATTTATCTGGATCAGGTAGAGGTTGATTTAGTCAATTAACCATGACCATTACCCAGGTTCTTTCTCTTTCTTGGCTCTGCTAAGAGCTCTGAGATGCTCAAGTTAGAAAAAGAAATTACAATAAAAAGATATAGTGTTGGATCTGTTTTTAAGACACCTTGACCCCCAAGGTTGCTAGATGACTACCAGCAAGTCCTGGGGCTTCCTCTCCCCATTCATGTCTAGCAGCAAAAATACCTCTGCCAGTAGCAGATATATTTAATTATTTATGCTTTCTTTCTCCCTAGAAGCATGGGCATAATCTCTTGGATTGAATTATGTGCTAACTTGAACCTATCAACCTCTCTTGCCAGGAGCATAGGATAAATGATCGGCATAGGTCAGCAACCATTTCACCTCCAGAGCTGAGATGGGCTCTGTTGGGTCACACTCCCAGCAGGGGCTTCCAGAATATTAGGTCAGGTCCGCTGAGGGGTGTGGGTGTCTGGTGTGTGATCTGGGTGCAGCAAGAAAGATGCAAAGAGTTATTGAGAAAATATTTTTTATTTCGAAAATAAATTTGAGACAGAGAGAAAGAGGAGATTCACCTCTCCAAGGTAGGGTAGGGGGCCAAAGCCAGAAAACATGGCCTGACCACAGCTCAAAGAGCACATGGCCATACCGTAGCTTAGCAAGGCAATGACGAATGGTGGTTCATGGTTGAGTCTTTTAAATCCTTTCCTATGATGGGAGAAGGTCATTAAAGTGATTGGGTGGTGGTCTGCTCCATGTCATCACTAAGGGGTAGATAAGTGATGGTACTGACGTCAGGTGATAGACACCAGGCAGATGGTAGGGTTAGTCATATAATTGCTGCCATGGTGAGGGACTAAATGGGAGGAGACAAGGGGAGGGATTTTTCCTGCAAGAGACCTGTTAGACATTTTCAATCCACAAGCTCCTTAGCAAAAAGATGGTCTTATTATCATTTCTATGGCTTCGGCCAGCTAAGGGGTGATCTTTGACTTTCTGCCTTTGGACAAGGAACCTGAAAGTTTCTTAGAGATTATTAGACTAAACCATGGATTGAAAGATTGGGCTGTCCTTGTCTTGCATCTGATGGAGATTTGCCAAGAGGGTGCGGTAGGCTTCCAGGTTGGCCTGCAGTAAAATGTCTGAACGCCTCCTAAAACCTGCCTACTGGAAATTTATCTCTCTATATCTAACCTGTGCTAGATTCAAAGTGTGTCAGTCTAAGCAAAAATGGTTATGCTGAGGCAAAGTGTGAACTAAGTTTATTCTAAGTTTCTTTGGAACCCTTCTTTCAGGCTCAGTCACCAAAGCCATGTGACTGAGGGTCCTCTTGCTGAGGGAAACAAAGAATAAATGCTGAACAGAGGCAGCCAATCAATGTCTAAGTGTTGAGAAGCCTGAATCTCTACATGCCTGATAAACTATGTACAACCCCCATACTGAATTAACCTTTTATAATTTAAAATCTTCTATCTTTAGAGTGTTTGTCATTCTTTTCTCTCCCTTCTTTCTGCCTTCCTTTCTCTCTCTTTCTTCTTTACTTTTTTGCCAACAGTTCTCTATTTTTTCTCTCTTCTCTCTCTCCTTTTTATTAGGTTTGGAAAATATAGTTTATTTAGAAAGTAAATTAGAGAGAGAGACAGAGAGAGAGAGATTCACCTCCCCAAGGCAGGGGAGGGGGCCAAAACTCGCTTATTTTCTTTTTTAAATTAAATTGGCCAGGATAGTAAAACATCTATGCACACATTCCTGTCTTATTTACAAGGTCCTAAGGAGGATATGAAAGAACTTAAAGTTTAAGAAACTAAGTATTAAGGGGTGGGGATGGGGAAAAGTCATCTTAAGATGACTTTTAAGAGATTAGCCTCAACATTTACCCAAGGGTGTTAAATACCAAATGAATGAAGGCTTAAAAAAACAGATGCCAGATATCAGCAGTTTTCTTGCAAGGGAGGGGAGGTACGTGAAGCTACCAAGGGGTAAGTGGGTATGGACAGCTTCAGGGGACTATATTTTCAGAGAAGCTTTCCTGAGACGAATTGACCCAAGAAAGCTCCTGTGGTCAAGTCACTGGGCTTTTCTCCTTTTCTATCTTCCCTGCACAATCACCTTTCTTCTACATACCATCCCAAACCTAAGACACTGCCTGGGGTGTAAAAACCTCCAGGGCATCCAGAGAGAGAGGAAGTAAGTGACTAATTTCGGTGTAATTAATCCTGTTGCAAGTCAGTTGGATTCCAATTCTCTGCTTTTCACAAAAGTGAGATACCTAATCAACTCCTCAGATGAGAGATCAGTAAAACACAGTCTTGATGGTATATTACCATGTAGGCTGTTGGTATATAATTGGAAAAGAATTCAAAGAATTAAGCTCCGTTGCCATAACAGAACTCTAATACCTATTACCAAATCATAGCACTGGTGCTGAACCATGTTATATTTATCCCTGGGTACATGGTGGAAAAGATTTTACCCACCCCAAAAGAACTACTATTCCAATACAATTTTACATTTTATGTTTAATAATTATTCATCAATATTTGTAATATGCTTATGTTGTTTTAGGAAATTGTGTAGAGTTTTCTTTTTTTTGAGTTGGAGTCTCACTCTGTCACCCAGGCTGAAATGCAGTGGCACACTCATGGCCACCCCAGCGTCGACCTACTGAGCTCCAGCGATCTTTCTGCCTCGACCTTCCAAGTAGCCAGAACTACAGGCTTGTGCTACTACGCCTGCCTGATTTTTTAAATTTTATTGTGGAGACGAGGTCTTGCCAAGTTGCCCAGGCTGGTCTCGAACCCCTGAGCACAGACAATCCTCTAACCTCGGCCTCCCAAAGTGCTGGGATTACAGACTTGAGACACCATGCCCGGGGTTCGAGACCAGCCCTGGGGTGGCTGTGAGTGAACATGCCACTGCACTCCAGTCTGGGCGAAGGAGTGAGACTCCAACTAAAAAATAAAATGAAATAAAGCTGGGCATAGTGGCTCACGCCTGTAATACCAGCACTTTGGGAGGTCGAGGAGAGAGGATTGCCTGAGCCCGAGATTCAAGATCAGCCTGGGTAACTTGGCGAGACCTCATCTCTACAATAATAAAAAAAAATTAGCCGGGTGTGGTGGTGTGTGCCTGTAGTTCCAGCTACTTGGAAGGCTGAATCTGAAGGATTGCCTCAGCCCAGCAGGTCAAGGCTGCAGTGGCCGGGAACGTGCCACTGCACTCCAGCTTGGGAGACAGAGTGAGCCTCCAACTCAAAAAAATAAAATAAATAAATTAAATTAAATAAAAATTTTAAATGTCACTATCTGTAATTTATAATGAAAATTTTATACATATGTATGTATATACACAAATATATATGTATATGCAACTTTTCAATCATATGATAAAAAACTTTAGACATCAATTTTGAAAGGTGGTGAGGAGTGTGTGTTTTTTTTTTTTTTGACTTGGAGTCTCACTCTGTCGCCCAGACTGGAGTGCAGTGGCCACTCCCGGCCACGGCAGCCTCGACCTGCTTGGCTCTGGCGATCCTTCCACCTCAGCCTTCCAAGTAGCTGGAACTACAGGCACGCGTACCACACCAGGCTAATTTTTAATTTATTGTAGAAATGAGGTCTCGCCAAGTTGGCCAGGCGGGTCTCGAACCCGCGGGCTCAGGCAATTCACTCACCTCAGCCTCCCAAGGAGCGGGATTATAGGCTGAGCCACCGAGCCTGGCTAGGAGTGTGTTTTTAAAATATTTTAGGACTATATGTGTGAAAATGTCTTGAGACAATGAAAAGAGAAAATTAAGAATAAGACAAGAAAACAAAGACAGAACAGGCTGACTATTGAGACTGACTGAGCATTGCAGTCTGATGACAAAGGACTTGTCTATTCACATTCTTCTGAGAGAAAGATCTTCTAAGTAAGAGTGATTGAATGGACATGGGTGAAAGGGAAAAGAAGTTCAAGAAGGAAACAGAAATTGTAGTGACATGCTCATCTTCCTGGAGAGCCAGCAGAAGTCAGTGAGAATAGTAAGGTTTTGAGTCAGAGAGGATGGACTCAGTATTCTGACTCTGCCATCTATTATCTATGTGACCATGCACGAGGTGCTTAACTCACCTCATCTGAGTTATGGACCTAATGCGATTCTCCACATAGGGTTAAATTTCATAAAGGACATAAAGTGCTTTGCGTAGAGTTAAGCACTGCAAGGCATACATAGTGGTTGTTGTAATTACCATGTAGCTGTGGACCTTGGAACAACTTATCCACCTTGAGCTTCACCTTCCTCCTCTATAACACAGGCATAATAACATCTACTTCCTAGGATTAATGTGAGGATTAAGTTGACAATAAATATGAGAATGCTTATAACACAAAAAAGGCATTTAATACATGTTAGTTCTTTCCCCATCCCTTCTTTCTGTATCTTATTATTGATTTGCACAATTTGATGGTCTCCTGATGGGATATGATGAAAAAGAGACTAATTCCCAATGCCTATTTATAGAATAGCACATTACTTTTATTGGGTCTACCAGTAAAAAGACTAAGCCTGAAATTATTAGTTTTCTTGCTGAGACAAGAGACCAAGTTCTTGTACTAAAACTGACTCTATCCTTGTGGATATGACCTTTCTGCTTTACTAGTAAATCTCATGAATAACAAAAGTATTTTCATGAAACTGTGGAAGTCAAATATGTTGCCGACCTATGTAACCAATCTTCTCACAAAGAGGACCTCTTCACAAAGAAAATACGTCTTCCCAACGGTTTCTGTTTCTCTTATAAGTGAAAAGATAAAGCATTTATCAGTCAAGGGGAATAAATGCTGTTGATTAATGTGATTCACTTATTTTAGATGGCATCAAGTATGTCCTCTTTTTGCAGCTTTGTGTACTACAAAAAGCATGGTTTGAGATGAGCTTGGCTGCCCAGGAGTGAGTTAAGAAACCAAATCTCCCTGAGCAAGCAGGGAATATGTTTAAGGCTACTTCTGCCATTTTGATCTGTGGGTTAATGTTCATGAATTTCTTTTTAGCAAAAAACTGTCAAGTTGCTGCTCCCTGTTGAGGAGGGGGTGTGATGAATAGCAAAAACACATAAGAAGGCTTTATTTCAGCCAAGTTCCCAGCAGGAAACAAATGGCACACTCCAAAGTGGTAAAAGAATTATTGTCGAAGCTAGATAGTGGGTACGTGGGCATCTGCTATACTAGTCACTCTTTATTTGTCTATGTTTGAAATTCTCTGTAATAAAATATGTACAAAGGGAGGAGTATAAAACACGAGGTTGTGAAATAATTACTTAAGAAGGTGTGGGCAGGAGTTAAAGGAATATTAAGAGGAAAGGTAGTCTCCATCTCTCCTCTACCAAAGCACCCCTCCAACACCCCCCACCCCGGCTGCCAGAGCCAGCAACAGTGGGGAGTGCTATCAGCAGCAGACTTGAAGGCACAAGGAAAAGAAAGCAACTCCTGAAACCCAGGGGAACCCCTGGCTGTAGGACAAGGTGGCCTTTGGTGGAAGAAAGCAGCCACCATCAACCAAGAACCACTATATAATTTGCAGAGCCTAGTGCAAACTGAAAAAAAGCAAGAAAACGTGTAGTTAAAGATATCAAAATATATAAAGCCTTTCTTTCCTTCCTTCCTTCCACAGTCTCTCTTTCAACTTGGGTCGTGTTTTAAAATTTTCTATTTAACACCATTCAAAATAAAGAAAACATTACAATGTAAAATTATTAGCACGAATATTACCATTTATCTTCACATTGTGCAATGCTAGTTTTAAGTTCCATTATGAGAGCATTTAACTCATAGGCAGAATCACCAAAACTATACAGTCCATATTTCATAGTTTGTACATACATGTGTATATTGTTCTTACCAGAACGGTGGAAATACTGCACAAAACTACTTTGCTTGTTTTATTTCACTACTTTATACAAACACGTTATCCCAACATTCTCTACCTCTGGCTCACTGCTGAGTAAAGAAGGACTGAAGGAAAGAGGAACCATGGCTGGCTCTATCCTTTCCTTTCCTTCCACTACATCTTTAGTGCGGGTGATTGGTTCATACAGGGAACATGAGTAAGAAAGGATATGAGAGGGCTCCTTGGTTGTCTGTGTTTCTTAAAATGTCTTTGCCTTTTTTCTGACTTTTTTTTTGGAGTCTGGGTCTCCCTGAGTCACCCAGGCTGGAATGCAGTGGCACATTCAGGCTCAACCTCCAGGGCTCAGACAATCCTTTTGAATCAATAGTAGCTGGGACTACAGATGTGTGCCACCATGCCGGGCAAATTTTTTTTCCTTTCTTTTTTTTTTTGTCAAGATGAGGTTTCACTGTGTTGCCTAGGATGGTCTTGAACTCCAGGGCTCAAGTGATCCTCCTGCCTCCACCTACCAAAATGCTGGGTTAGAAGTGTGAGCCTTTTTCTGACTCTGAAGCAAATTTTGGTGGAAACGGAAAGCATGGCATCTTGGGGCCTCATCAGTCGTGCCTGTGACAGGCTTACTTTGTACTTGCATTGATTCTCCCTGAATTCCCACGCATTGTGCTTGGGTGAATAGGAATGCTATTGAGGCATGGTAGCTGGCACAGGTTAGACATAGACAAATTTCCCATAGGTAGGTTTTGGGAAGCATTCAGAACATTTAAAAAACTACATTTTACTACAGGCCAAGCTGGCAGTCTACCCCACCTCCTTGGCAATTCAAAAGAAAACTCCATCAGATGCAAGACTAGGACAGTCCAACCTTTCAATTCATGGTTTAGTATAACAATCTCTAAGAATCTTTCAGGTTCCCTATCGAAAGTGGAAAGCCAAAGTCCACATTTTAACTGGCCAAAGTCATATAAATGATAATAATAAGACCACCTTTTAGCTAAGGAACTTGTGGATTTGACAGGTCTCCCATGAAAGACAATGTGGTCAAAAAAAGACCACCCCTTTCCTTCTCTCTCCACCTATCAGGAGCCCAAAGATGCCAGTCTCCAGAGTGGCAGTCTCTAGGCTCCACCTTCCTTAGCAAATCAATCCTTGTGAAGGTATATCAGGTTTATTGTAAAGAGCAAAAGTGCGGTTTCTTTTGCCAGTGGCAGCTCTGGCATGTCACTCTTTCTTTTCTCCCTTCTTTCTCTTCTTTTTTTTTAAGTTGGAGTCACTCTGTTGCCCAGACTGGAGTGCAGTAGCACACTCTCAGCCATCGCAGCCTCTACCTGCTGGGCTCTGGTGATCCTTCCGCCTCAGCCTTCCAAGTAGCTGGAAATACAGGCGGACACTACCATGCCCAGCTAATTTTTGATTTATTGTAGAGACGAGGTCTCACCAAGTTGCCCGGGCTGGTTTCGAACCTGCGAGCTCAGGCAATCACTCTCCTCGGCCTCCCAAAGTGCTGGGATTACAGGCTGAGCAACTGAGCCCAGCCTTCTCCCTTCTTTCTCTAATAAACTTTGTTTGAAAACTTTGCTTTTCACTTTAAAGTTCATTTTAGAAACAAGCCAAAGAATTCACGGGTTTTGCACCACACCCCACCCAGCATCATTGCAATCATGGGAGCACTGAAAAGACTATATATCTGAATGGGACAACCAGAAATGGCAGACACACATATTGCCTGTAATAACCCTGTTCAAATATATGCTCCACTCTCCCATCACCTACTAAACACAGGCTCCAAGATACAATTATTAAGAATGTCAAGACAATGACAGTGAAACACTAAACCAAGGGCAGGACCCTTCTGAGGGCTATAGTAGGCTACACACTGGTGAAGCCGGTGCTGCTGCCAACCCACCCTTGGGCGAGGAGAGGAGCCAGGGAAATCAGTGCTCTTTCCTCAAGTCCTCTATCCCCTACAGGCAGCCCCACAGAGGACTCCAACCCAATGGCAAGGGACCCAGGGATGCCTCTGTAGAGGTTGGCCGCCTGGGCGAAAGGCTAGGGGAGAGAAGGGTGGAGCATGGGTCTGCAGGATCATACAGAATACCCAGCACAGGCTGCTTGCTCCCAAATCTACTTTGAGCAAATTCCATTCCTTTGTAATTCAGCTAGGATAGCAAGAGCCAGGTAGTCCTCAGGTATGGGGCCTGATGCTCATGCCATCTTATGAGCCACTTTAAATAAATAAGTAAAACAAAATTACAAATATAAATGAGGTATGATATCGGTTATTCACTTAGAATGAGAAAAGAAATCAGGAAGTCTTTTTCCTCTAAGGACTCTAGAACATTTACCAGAAATGCCTACAGGGTTCTGTTTCCTAAGAGAATGCCACTGTCTCCTCCAGACCTGGAACACACTGCAACTCCAAGCAGCTCCCACCACTCACAGAGAGGGAACTGAGGAGTCTTGGAACTTAAACTCTATTGGTTTCATAGTAAATTCCACTGTAGACACCAGAACTAAGAATGTGGAATTAAGGAACTGTGGAGGAGCAGGCACTTCCTAACAGGCTAAAAGGGTGGTCCATAAGCTGTGAAATGCTCTCTTTCCCTACTGTGCATACCAAACCCATATGTTGGGCTCCTGTGACCTGGAATTTTCACTGTAGTTAGGACAGTCCACTGAATTTCAGGTACACTATGAAGGGAACTGGGGGAGTAGTGGATAGTCATGGCCACTCTTTGACATTCTTGATTTCTTGTCTAGTCCTTGGGAAGCCAACTTTAGAAGTCATTGTTTTGTTTCAACTTCAAACCCTGATTTTGTGTTCTGCCCTAATCAGTAGGTTCCACTTTGGACATAAAATAATCACTAGGCTTACCTCATGACAGTTAAGGCACAGTCAAGGCAGTTTAGAGTCAAAACAAAGAAGGTACAGGTTAGTAGGATGGAGTGGCTGCCCTGATTGGTGTCCATTATATGGCTTAAGGGCTCCAGAGGCCAAGCCACAGCTCATGGGAGGAGGGAAAAGGGTGGACAAAGACAATAGAAGGTGAAGACAGGTACATGTAGAAAACTGGAAAGATGTAAAGAAAAAGATCCAACTTGTGTTGGGAACTATTTGCTTTCCATAAATATGGGAGAAGTTGCTGAGATCTGAACTGAGACCATATCTTGGTCCATTTGAGCTGCTCTAACAGTGCTATAGACTGGGTAGCTTAAACAACAGACATCTGCTTCCCCAGTTCCCTACATAGTGTACCTGAAATTCAGTTGTGGAGGCTAGGAAGTCCGAAATCAAGGTGCCAGCAGACCCGGTGTGTAGTGAAGGACTTTTTCCTGGTTTACATATGGTGGTTTTCGTGCTGTAACTTTACAGGGCAGAAGAAGACAGTGAATTCTGTAGAAACTCTTTTATAAGGGCACTAACCTCATTTACTAGAGTTCCACCCTCATGACCTTATCACTTCTCCAAGGCCTCATCTCCTAATACCATCACCTTAGTGGTTAGGATTTCAACATGTGAATTTTAGGGGGACTCAAACAGAGCTGTGCTTAACATAAGATCATTTACTCTAACTAAGATAGATAGTGCTTAATTGCATGGGTTTAAAGCTTGCCCTTGGCCAGGCTCAGCCTGTAATTCCAGCACTTTGGGAGGCCGAGGCAAGTGGATTGCATGAGCCTGCGGGTTCGAGACCCGCCCGGGCAACTTGGCGAGACCTCGTCTTTACAATAAATCAACAACTAGCCGGGCTTGGTAGCACACGCCTGTAGTTCCGGCTACTTGAAAGGCTGATGCCGAAGGATCGCCGGAGCCCAGCAGGTTGAGGCTGCGGTGGCTGGTAGCGGCCACTGCACTCCAGTCTGGGTGACAGAGTGAGACTCCAACTCAAAAAAACAAAAATCTTGCCCTTATTCCTTCAGAGACTTTGGTCAAGAAAGTCATTCTTTCTGTGCCTCGGGTTCCTCTTCTATTAGATGGGAGTATGTTATGTTACTTCACACCATGCCATATGCTACATCATGTTATGTTATATGGGGCTTACTGTATAATGTGTGAGTATGAAGTTAATATTTATGAACCATTTATAATAGCTCTTGGTAGACTACTAATGTTCAATAAAAATGAGAAATTATTATTATAAAAGTGATTCTAAATATAGCTTTTATACACATTTGGGTAACATTTAAAGCTGCAAAATTACTGCAACAGATGAAGAATCTGATCAATTTATTTTTACTGTGAATAATTTTACAAAAATTATCATTTTGAATGGATCGATTTTGTAATGTTTAATCTCTTGCCAAAGATAAGTATTGTGAGGTTTTCATAAACAAAACACAGTCATTTCTAAACTTTTCTTACCAAAAGCAGAGGTACACTTTACCTCTTTATCTTTTGCAGACAAATGGACTGATTCTACCATCTCCAAACATTGAGGCAAGATTTCGTTTTCCTTAGTCAATTTATATACTGACATATGGAGATTAGATGGAATACCAGACCCCACTGAGTGAATAGCTAAGTGGGGTTCCTTCCTCATTAAAGGCAACTGCACATTAGAATCAAGCTGGGTTAAAATAGACAGTTTAGAAAGTGTTAGGAGACTTGGTTATCAGTTTTGTTTGATCTCAGGGGTGAAGCTGAAATGAGTCAGGCTTTCTGGGCTCCTGTTCACCTCTTAATAAGTACAACCTCTAACCCCCCTGACTTCCTTGAGATCAGGAGTTCAAGACCAGCCTGGGCAACATTGAGACCTTGTATCAAAACAAAACAAAACAAAACAAAAAAACAAAAATACCCTCCTCATTGTAACATATAACAGCAGTAACACAGGGCAAAAAAAAAAAAAGCATGTGGATTTCATAAACCCTGTAAGTAAGCAGAACATTTGCAATGTACACAAGCATAGAACTATAAGTTCCCAAGGGAGAGGGGAGGGGAGAGATAATCTGAACTAGTATACTCGAGAACTAGTATACTCAAGGGTTAAAGGAGTCATTATTCAAGACACAGGTAAAGGCCGGGTACAATTCACGAGAAACATTGGGAAAGAGAAGAGCATTTATTCTGTTACATTGTGTTACTAGAATCTATCTTCTACCATCCACCTGTCTCTCTTCAACCTTTGTGTGTACAATTCAGTAGTTTTTAGTATCTTTACAAGGTAATCGTCACTGCCATCTAGTTTGAAAACATTTTCATTACCCCTAAAAGAAGCCCTTACCTAATAGTGGTGATTCTGCATTTTCCTCTTCACCCAGGACAATCATTAATTTACTTTTCATCTCTATAAATTTGCCTATTCTGAGCATTTCACATAAATGGAATTATAAACTATGTGTATATGTGCTCTTTTGTGACTGGCTTTTTTCACTTAACATAATGTTTTCCAGGTTCATCCCTGTTGCAGTATGCATCAGTATTTAATTGTGTGTGTGTGTGTGTGTGTGTGTGTGTGTGTGTGTGTGTGGAGATGAGCTCTCACTATGTTGTCCAGGTTGGTCCTGAACTCCTGGGCTCAAGCAATTCTCCTGCCTGAACCTCCCAAAGTGCTGGAATTACTTGCACAGATCACCACACCCAGCCTCATTTCTTTTATTGCTGAGTGATATTTCATTGTGTGGATATATTACACTTTATCCTTTCATCAGTTGATAGACATTTTTTTTGTTTGTTTGTTTTTGAGTTGGAGTCTCACTCTGTCACCCAGACTGGAGTGCAGTGGCCGCTCCCGGCCACCGCAGCCTTGACCTGCTGGGCTCCGGCGATCCTTCCGCCTCAGCCTTCCGAGTAGCTGGAATTACAGGTGCGCGCTACCACGCCCGGCTGATTTTTTAATTTTATTGTAGAGATGAGGTCTCGCCTGCCCAGGCGGGTCTCGAACCCGTGGGCTCAGGCAATTCACTCACCTCAGCCTCCCAAGGCGTGGGATTACAGGCTGAGTCACGGAGCCCGGCTAGTTAATTGACATTTAAGTTTGGAGGTTATTATAAACAATGCTGCTGTGAATACTCATGTATACAATGTTCTGTGTGAATGTACAGATAACCTTGAATTTATGATGCTTCAATTTATATATATATAATTTTATAATGAGTTTATCAAAGTATTAAATGCATTTTGGGCTTAGAATATTTTCAACTTATGATGGTTTTATTGGAACATAACATCATAAATCAAAAAGCATCTGCATAATAACTATGAAGAACTTAAAATTTCATTTAAATCAAGATATACTTTATATAGTATAACATTCACCATTTTCAAGTGTATTCTTTACTGGGCTTAGTATAGTTACAAGACTATACAACCTTCACCATCATCTAATTCCAGAAAACGTTCCCTATGCCAAATAAAAACCCTGTACCCATTAGCCTTGAATTAGTATCGGAACAGTAAGTCTTGAGTCCTCTGCTCTTTGTTCACTTTGGGGAAATGATCTAAAACATCTTGTCCTTTTTATTCAAATTGAAATACCAACTGTGTATTTGAAAAACAATTACACTGATCTTTTTGAAATGATGGGTTTATTGAGGTATAATTCACATGTCATAAAATTCACCATTTTAAAGTGTATAATTAAGTGGTTTTTTAGTACATTCACCAAATTGTGCAGTCATGACCACTGTCTAATTTCAGAACATCTACGTCATGCAAACCTTTTTCAGCCGCTCCTCATCCTTTCCTCCCCACTACCTCTGGCAACTGAGTTGACTTTCTGTCTCTACGGATTCTAAACTATGCTTAACTTTTTGAGATGTAAAAAAAGGGTTTCTATATCATTGTCCATTAACTACTTACTGAAGCAAAAATCAGTAGGTTACACACATGCATAGACACTCACATCTCTTGTTCTTCTCACTCTTGTCATCTCTACGCCACTTTCCTCACTCACAGAGAAGCTCAGTACTTGTTAAAACTCCAAAATGGGGGAAATATTGGTAGCAAATTATTAGTAACTTTGAGAGAAATTCACCCATCAGCAAGAAGTGTATCATTTCCCTCTAACCGTCTAATTATAAATGAAAATACTATACTTTTAAATTGGAAATATCTTTTTCTAAAGAGAACTTGAACACTCTAATATCCATTGTTGCTAAGGATGGTAAGAGACACTCTCATATGTTGTCAGTTGGAATTTAGAGTAGTGTAATATTTCTCAAGATCAATTTGGTCAGATAGCTAAAAAAAAAAACAAAAACCCTAAAACTTTATGCAGATTTTTGATCCTGAAACTCCACTTCAAGGAACTTACTCTAAAGGGATTATCTTAAGTGCCCCTAAGGATATATGTGTAGGGTTGTTCATTATCTCATTGCTATTCTTAACAGCAGAAGATAGAAAACAATCTAAATATTGTTAAAACAAAAAAAGAGAGGATAAATTAATTAACTTACAAAACAGTCAGATGCTCTATTATCATGCTGCAACTAAAAATTATATTGAGGAAAAATATTTGGTAACTTGGAAAAATGTTCACGATTCTTGGCAAAGTGAAGAAAACTGGTTAGAAGGCAGAATTAAATATTATTCTAACTTATAAAAACTTGGTTTATGCATTAAAAAAAGACAGCGCAGTCAACTTTTATAAAGTTTAAATAAAATGTATTTCCTGGTGAGAATCTTGGGATACATTTTGTGTAGGTGCTAATCATTTCAGAGTCACAGCTCCAAGATGTAAAATATTACTTTATTCCTTGAAACTGAGCTCAGTTTGCTGTGAGATCCCATTTTTGATGACAGTGAAAACAATCTTTCCAATTATAGGTAGTTTCGTTACTTTCAGCATAAAAATGAGTCTTTTTTCATAAATATGCAGTCAGAGTTAACTTACTCTTTTATCATTTCAGAGTTTGAACTCCATCCTTATTTCTCCAGATTTTGTTCATTCCCCCCTTCTTGAGATTTCTTAAGGAGGGAGTACTTTTCAGAACATAATGGCATTGGGGGTGGGACATGGGCCTCTGGTCCCTCCTGTGGCTCCTAGATGAGGGGTAGCTTTTGGCCTATCTTCACCACATGTGCCCTTGGAGTGCCAGGGCAATATGGCTTCTGGTCACTTCTCCTGCCCACAAGGTTAAGGCCTTGTGGTCGCCCTATCTGTTCCTTCTCCCTGAACCCACTTTCCAGCCTCATCACTCCACTAAGGACTTGACTTACCTCACTTCAGCCCTCCTGGTGGAGATTGCTCTTCCTCTGTCATCAAGCTCTTGGTTCCAGATGATCCCCTCCTAGTAACTCCTGGCAGACCACTGATGCAGTCCCAACCCCCAGGACATGGTATCATCCTTCTGCCTCAAGCAGACTGTGAGGTATTTGGGAGGCAGTGTCTTTTCCAGCCTCTGTTTCTGCCTGAAAATGAGACAATAGAGTCTCTTCTACCTAGGCTGTCCCATGCTGTCTTTAGGCTTTCAGCATGGCACTCTCTTCCCAGAATTCTAGATGAAAGAGGTACAAGCCCTTGATGTTGATGGGTATTGAAAATTATTTGGAAGTCTCTATGCTCACAGTGTTTAAGGAGACAGGGAGGCGGGGAGTAAATGTTACAAAAACAGCCCATCTCCCTTTGTTCTCCTTTCTTCTTCTTTTCCTTTCCTTTTCTTCCCTTTCCTTATATTCCCACTATGGATAGGAGGTGGCTGTGAGACATTCAGGTGGGTACAAGATCCTGAAGTTTTGGAAAGCAGTCAGGGTTGACAATACAGGTTTGGAAGGTGCTAGTTTGAATGTGTTCCCCAAAGTTTATGTGTTAGAGACTTCATCCCCAATGCAACAGTTTGAAGAGGTAGGATCTTTAAGAGGTGACAAGGCTATCATCTCTCTGCCCTTATGAACAAATTAATGTCATTGTCTTGGGGATGGATTAGTGATCTTAAGACTGGATTCCTGATTTTAAGAATGAGTTTGGCCCCTTCCTCTCTGACATGCATGTGCTCTCTTGCCCTTCTGCCTTCCATCATGACGGGGGCCCCCACAAGATACCCCTTGATCTAGGACTTCTCAGCTTCAGAACTGTAAGAAATAAAATATATTTTCTTTATGAATTACCCAGTCTCAGGTATTCTGTTATAGCAGCAAAACCAAACTGAAACGAAAGGCATCACTACAGAGGTAATGTTGAAGTGGTGGGACTTGTAAGTGAGAGAAGATTATGGTCCGGGGAAGAAAATCTTAGGGGTCATATTTTATTATTAAGAAGTCAAAAGAAAATCAGCCAGGCATGGTAGCGCGTGCCTGTAGTTCCAGCTACTTGGAAGGCTGAGGCAGAAGGATCGCTGGAGCCCAGCAGGTCGAGGCTGTGGTGGCCAGTAGTGGCCACTGCACTCCAGTCTGGGTGACAGAGTGAGACTCCAACTCAAAAAAAAAAAGAAGTCAAAAGAATGGCAATGAGTTTTCGTCCAAAATTTTAACCTATTGTGTGATTTGTAACATAAGTTCTGTGAAAGAGAAGGGGTTTCATGTTTTACTTTGTCAAAAAGTAGTTCCTAACCAATCACTGGGGATTTAGGAAGGAAAATGTAGCCTAACAAGCCCTATGTACTCTTTCACCATTGAATTGGCCAGGAGAGGAGGTGAGGGAAACAAGCAGGTTTTTAAAATGGAGCTGTCCATATCTCAAAAACTACTTAAGCAACTGTATCTGTTCTGAAAGGAAGGGTTTTGAACTATGAATTCCCTCACTGAGGACATTTATTTTTCAATTACTAAAGAGAGAAGAACATTTTCTGAAGATTGTCTTTGAGAATTAGACATCGATGAGGGTTGGAAGGAGAGATGGGCTAACGGATGAATGGGTTGATCGTTGGCTGGCGGGCTGGCTGGCTGGATGAATGGGTGGGTGGATGAGTGGGTGGGTGGATGGATGAATGGATGGATGGATGGATGGATGGATGGGTGGATGGACAGATGAATAGTTGGGTGGATGAATGGATGGATGAATGGGTGGGTGGGTGGATGGATGGAGGGATCGAAGGTATTCCTGCTGACTACATGAAAACACAGACTAGTCTCTAGAAAGTTTATTCCTTTAAGAATTTATAGTTAATTACTTAATTGAGTCAACAAATCCTTATTGAAAGTCAACTACTAGCCACTATGTTTGGGACGGTCCCTAAAGTAAATGTCCTTAACCTCAAGATAGAGGAAGAGACAAAGAACAAATAAATTAATACCTCAAAGTATTACAAATTCTCAAAAGTATTCTAAAGAGGATTATCATTATCATTTTAATTTGTACTTTAAATCTTATTAAATTAGAAAGAAGCAAGTTTGTAGTGTCAATTCCATTTTACATGAGGAGCACTGTCCAGCACATGATAGGGAGAACCCAATACTATATTTTTAAAAAATGTGATATTGACCAGGTTACTTCACCTTCTGGACAATTTCTCTGCTGCCAAAATAATAATAATAATAATAACAATAATAATAATAATAATAATAATACATCCAGGCAGGCATGGTGACTCAAGCCTGTGAATCTAGCACTTTGGGTGGCAGAGGTGAGCGGACTGCCTGAGCCCAGTGGTTCAAGACCAGCCTGGATAACGTGGCAAGATCATGTCTCTACAATAAATAAAAAAAATTTATCCAGGCATGGTGATGCACACCTGTAGTTCCTGCTACATGGAAGGCTGAGGCAAAAGGATTGCCTGAGCCCAGCACGTTGAGACTGTAGTGGCCATGAGCGTGCCACTGCTCTGCAGCCTGGTAGACAGAGTGAGACTCCAACTCATAATATTAATCATAATAATACAATATGGAAGCAAATTAAACTTATATTTACATTTGAAGATTGACTAAAAAACATTCACTGAATATAAAATATAATGCAAATATGCCTCACAAACACAAATTGTGATCAAAATGCTGAAACATTTTTTGTTTTTGAAAGTAGGATTTATTGAGAGGATAGAAGAGCTCCCATAGTGGAAGGGGACCCGAGGGGTTGCCCAACATTTTATTAAATGTGTCTCTTTTCACTCTCTTTCCTCTATATTGATAATATCTGACTATTGGAATTACTTTTTTTTTTTTTTTTTTAGTTGGAGTCTTACTCTAGCACCCAGGCTGAAGGACTGTCATACAATCACAGCTCACTGCAGCCTCCAACTCTGGACTCAGGTGATCCTTCTTCCTCAGCCTCTGGAGTAGCTGAAATTATAGGCGCCCATCACAATGCCTGGCTTATTTTTTGTTTTTTTTTTAGAAACAGGAACTCTCTATGTTGCCCAGGCTGGTCTCAAATTCTTGGGCTAAAACAATCCTCCTGTTTCGGCCTTCCAAAGTGCTGAGATTACAGGTGTGAGCCACTGCACCCAGCCTGAATTTTACTTTTATTTTTAATTAATTAATTAATTAATTTTTGAGTCAGAGTGTCTGTCGCCCAGGCTGGAGTGCAGTGGCACACTCACAGCCACCACAGGCTCAACCTGCTGGGCTCAGGCATGCCTTCCACCTTAGTCTCTGGAGTACTGGGACTACAGGCATGCACTGCCACACCCAGCTCATTTTTAAAAATTTATTGTAGAGAGTAGGTCTCAACATGTTGCCCAGGCGATCCCGAACCCCTGGGCTCAGTCAATCGTCTCACCTCCGCCTCCAAAGTGCTGGGATTACAGCGTGAGCCACCACATCCAGTCTGAAATTACTTTTAAACTTCTGTATCTGTTATACTGTTTTAAGTATCCCATCATTCTTGTATTAAGCTGCTCTTTGGTGGTTTTTAATTTGGTCAAATCTTTAACTAACTGCCTTAATATCTGATGTGTAGTATAGTTAAGGTACTGTAGATTGTATAATGCATATTAATTCTTACTTTTTTATTTTGTAGAGACGGGGTCTCACTATGTTGCCAGGCTGGTCTTGAACTCTTGAGTGCAAGTGATCCTCTGACCTCGGTCTCCCAAAGTGTCAGGTCTACAGGCGTGAGCCACCAAGCCTAGCCTAGTTCCTACTTTATATATGTTCTTATTTGGCAGGGGAGGTGGCTTGTATTTGAGGTACAATCATATGAGAATAAATACGGGCTAATATACTCAGAAATGAGAAAAACAATTGATGGCTAACTGGATGGTTTGCTGGCTGGATGAATGGTTGGGTGAATGGATGGATAAATGAGTGATTGAGGGGTGGATGGATGGGTGGGTGGACAGGTGAGTAGATTGGTACCTCCAATGTAATGAATCATCACTTATTAGTGTTATTTCTGTTATTTGTTATTATAGTACAGAACTGACTGATTGTGAACCTCAGTATAAATCATAGAATATAACGATCAAACATACCTGCAAATTAAAATACGCTTTTTTAGTGAATGTGCCTAATATATATGAAAAGCTCTCACATCCCACAAAACCGTGTAATTAACCTTTGCAATGAAAGTATAAACTATCCTCATTAATGAATTGGCTAAACACTTGTCACTGCTCCAAATAATTTGAAGTATAGAACTATCTTTTAATTTTCTGTCAAGACAAGCAGAAAGTGCCCATTGAAAATAGGCTTGGCACAGTGGCTCACACCTGTAATCCCAGCACTTTGAGAGGTGGAGGTGAGAAGATTGCCTGAGTCCGGGGAGTTTGAGACCAGCCTGGGCAACTTGGTAAGACCTCATCTCAACAGTAAATCAAAAAATGAACTGGGCATGGTGGCATGTGCCTGTGGTTTGAGCCACTTGGAAGGCTGAGGTGGAAGGATTGCCTGAGCCCAGCAGGTGGCTGAGAGCATGCCACTGCCCTCCAGCCTGGGTGACAGAGTGAGACTCTGACAAAGAAAGAGAGACAGAGAGAGAGAGAAAGACAAAGAAAATAGGCAATTCTCCTCAAAGCAGTCTCTCGCCTTTTGAATAAAAATTATCAATTTTTTTCTTTTATGTTTTTCAACTTTCTCCAGGATACTGATTTCAATGTGTAAAAATAACCTAGGCTATGAGAACAATACGTTTTAACTACAGAGTTTAAAAGTTAGGGTATCGTCCAACTTTTTCGATTACTCTTTTTAACCAAGGCAAGATCTATTTGGAAAAAAAGTTAAATTATTTATCTTATCACATGCATGCTCTGATTCAGGAGAAGGAGAACCACATCATATAAGCTTAAACATTTAAATATTTATTTGGGCATTTGGGTACCTCCTGTGTGCCTAACGCTGTGTGGCTTACACTATAGAAAACAAGGGCACTTCAGAAAAGACACTCTAAATATATTTTAGGCTGTTGCACCCTCATGAGAATTCATGTTTGAGAGAATAAAAGTCCTTCAGTAGTTCAGAAAATAAATTAAAAGCCATGTTAGCTGCAGGGCAAAATGAAAACTTCATAGAGGAAGTGGCACTTGAACTGGGCTGTGATAAATGGATAGAATTTTGGTGACAAGGAGTAAAATGCCGAAGACATTTATTTAAGATTAGAAGATAAACATGAATAAAAGCATATAAGGGGATTGCATGTTGGTGGAAAGCATAGAGGGAATTGAATTTGAAAAATCAGCCATTTTTTATAATAATTCTAAAGTGTGTTATAGTTTAATATAGAACGTAGAACAAACTGCAGCTATGTTTAGCAAAATTCGAATTTATAGCAATGACAGTTTTGTCTGATTAGACAACATGTATAAACCAGCTTCTCTCCACCTCTATTGAGTAGTTGATCATTACTAGTAGTTGAGTTAGTAGAACCCATGGTTATAACAGAAGCTAAACGCAATTATTATGTTATTTCCAACTGCTCGTTAAAACATAGAGAAATTATTAACATAGAGGGAAAAGCATAGATCTTTTCTTTCCTTTTCCATTTTTTTTTTTTTTTTTTTGAGTAGGAGTCTCACTCCGTCGCCCAGGCTGGAGGGCAGTGGCACGTTCCTGATCACCGCAGCCTCGACCTGCTGGGCTCAGGTGATCCTTCCCCGTCAGCCTTCCAAGTAGCTGGAACTACAGGCACTCACCACCATGCCTGGCTAAGTTTTTGATTTATTGTAGAGATGGAATTTCACCAAGTTGCCCAGACTGTTCTTGAACCTGTGGGCTCAAGCAATCCTCTCACCTCGGTCTCCCAAAGTGCTGGGATTATAGGCATGAGCCACCATGCCCGCCCTTCCTTTCGTTTTTTTTTTAAAGTCAGGATTTCACTCAGTTGCCCAGACAGGAGTGCAGTGACACAATCATGGCTCACCACAGCCGTCAACTCCCGGGCTCAAGTGATCCTTCTGCTCAATCTCCCAAGTAGCTGGGACTATAGGTGTGTGCCACCATGCCCGGCTACTTTTTTATTTGTAGAAAGAAGGACTAGCTATGTTGCCCAAGCTGGTCTTGAACTACTGGTTCAAACGATCCTCCTTCTTTGGCCTCCCAAAGTGCTGGGATTACAGGTGTGAGCCACCACACCTGACCTGCATAGATCTTATATAGTTGGATCAGTTTTGAAAGAACTGACACACAGGCTTTGTCTTTGTCACCACTAACAGGAAAGAGAATGTGCTGTCATGACAGAAACTTCCCCTAGCCCCTTCCCAGTCATTCTTCATCACTCCCCAAGCAGCTGATGTTTCAACGTCTACACTTGTAGCTTCCCACAGTGTATGTGTCTCTGGTACCTCCACTCAGCCCTCCTAGATCGGTCCAGGCCCAACATGCTGAGACGCCTGCAGGCCAGCACAATGTGCTGCAGACCGTTTGTCTGGCCACCCTCACAGTGTGCTTGGGAGTTCATGAACATGTGCTGGGCAGACTGTCATGTGCCCTCCACATGGGCATAAACACACTGACATTTGGTTACACAAACTGTCATCCTGTATGGGGGTGTGTTGTACTTGTTTTTATCCTAGATTATCTGAGCTTGAACTTCCTACATGAAGTTCATGTATGTGTAAAATCATGCATGTAGTGCTTTGAGCCTGACTTGTGTCTACTTGGCAAAATGTTTCTGAGACCCATCCTTGTTGTGTGGATCAGTAGTCACCTCCTTTGTGTTGCTGAGTTGTGTTCCATTGTGGGATCACATCACAGTTTGTTCCTCCATTTTCCTGGTGAGGGACCCTAGCTGGTTTCAGTGGACCATTATGAATAAAACTGCCATGAATCTTTGCATGTAGGTCTTTGTGTGGTCATATTTTCATTTCTGATGGGTATATATTTAGGAGTGGGATTCCTGAATCAGACAGTAAGTGAGAGTTTAACTTTACAAGAACCTGCCAGATGATTTTCCAGAGCGGTTATATCATTTTATACTTTGCTATATGAGAAGCAATAGATGACAGTTTGGAGCTTTAATTCCTCTTAGTTTTGGTCATTCTGATGGGTAGGTTGTCTCTCTGTGTGGCTTAAAATTGTGTTTTCATAAGAACCTCACGATGTTGAGCATTTTTCAAGTGCTTATTGGCAATTTATGTATCTTTTTTGTTGTGTCTTTTCAAAACTTTTGCCTATTTTTAACATTGAGCTACTAAAATATTATTAAGTCATAAGTCGTAAGTGCTATTTATGTTCTAGGTGCAAGTATTTGGTCAGATGTTTTACAATATGTTCTTCCAGACTATGTCTTTTGGAAGTGTTTTATTTTGATGTTTATTTCACAACTTGTGTGTGTGTGGTCAGTGCTTTCTGTGTTTTCCTTAAGAAATCTTTGCCGGCCGGGTGTGGTGGCTCAACCTGTAATCCCAGCACTTTGGGAGGCAGAGATGAGTGGATTGCCTGAGCCCGCAGGTTCGAGACCCACCTGGGCAACTTGGCAAGCCCTCATCTCTACAATAAATCAAAAAATTAGCCAGGCGTGGTAATGCGAGCCTGTAGTTCCAGCTACTTGGAAGGCTGGGGCGGAAGGATCACCGGAGCCCAGCAGGTCGAGGCTGCGGTGGCCGGGAGCGGCCACTGCACTCCAGTCTGTGCGATAGAGTGAGACTTCAACTCAAAAAAAAAAAAAAAAAAAAAAAAAAAAGAAACTGGGCTCGGTGGCTCAGCCTGTAATCCCGCGCCTTTGGGAGGCTGAGGTGAGTGGATTGGCTGAGCTCGCGGGTTCGAGACCCGCCTGGGCAGCGAGACCTCATCTCTACAATAAATAAAAAAATCAGCCGGGCGTGGTAGCGTGCGCCTGTAATTCTGGCTACTCGGAAGGCTGAGGCGGAAGGATCGCTGGAGCCCAGCAGGTCGAGGCTGTGGTGGCCGGGAGCGGCCACTGCACTCCAGTCTGGGCAGAAGAGTGAGACTCCAAATCAGAAAAAAAAAAAAAAAAAAGAAATCTTTGCTGGCCGGGTGTGGTGGCTCAGCCTGTAATCCCAGCACTTTGGGAGGCCGAGGCGAGAGGATTGCTAGAGCCTGTGGGTTCGAGACCAGCCTGGGCAACTTGGTGAGACCTCATTTCTACAATAAATCACAAAAACTAACCAGATGTGGTGGCATGCATCTGTAGTTTCAGCTACTTGGAAGGCTGAGGCGGAAGGATCTCCTAAGTCCAGCAGGTGGAGGCTGCAGTGGCTGTGAGTGTGCCACTGCACTCCAGCCTGGTGACAAGAGTGAGACTCCAACTCAAAAAAAAAAAATAAAAAATAAAAAAAGAAATCTATGCCTTCCCAAAAGTTGCAAAAATATTTTTCTCTTATTTATTCTATAAGTCTTACACGTTTATGTTTAGGCCTATAATCATCTCAAATTACTTTTGTGTATGATTGAGGTATGTACTGAGGTTCTTTTTTTCTCATATGAATATCTAATTGTTCCAGTACTGCCTAATGAAATAATTTGGTTCATGTTTAATTTTACTGAAATTATGTCATGAGACAAGAAACTTTTGAAAGATTACTGACAAAAAGAAATTAGGAGGCCAGGCTTAGTGGCTCATCTTGTAATCCCAGCACTTTGGGAGGCTGAGGTGAGTGGACTGCCTGAGCCTACGGGTTCAAGACTAATCCGGGCAACTTGGCGAGACCTCGTCTCTACAATAATCAAAAAATTCGCCAGGCATGGCAGCATGTGTCTGTAGTTCCAGCTACTTGGAAGGCTGAAGTGGGAGCATTGCCAGAGCCCAGCTGGTCAACACTGGGGTAGCCATGAGCATGTGTGCCACTGTACTCCAGCCTGGGCAACGGAATAAGACTTCAGCTCAAAAAAAAAAAAAAAGAGAGAGAGAGAGAAATTAGGAGTCAAATAGAGTACTTGACATACTTGTCATTCTTTGTACTCATACAGAAAGTATATACAAATAACTGTTAATATATTTTTGAAAATATATCCATCACATGAATTTCTGAGAGCAAAACCTGTTACCTAAATAAGCTAAAAAAGCTAGTTAACCTTGGAAAGGGTGTTCTATTTGCTTTAGAATTCTTTAAAAAAAATTATTATTATTTTTTTAAATTGGAAAATTGTAATTGTATACATTTATGGGATACAATGTGATGTTTATATATATATATATATATATATATATATATATATACACACACACACACACACACACAATATGGAATCATTAAGTCTAATTAGTTAACATATCCATCATCTTATTTACCTATCAGTTTTTGTGATGAGACTTTTAAAATTTATCTTAGCTATTTAGAAATATATAATATATAATTATTATATACATTATACATTACAGTCACTCTGCTGTTCAATAGACCTTAATAATCCGTACCTCCTCTATAACTAAAACTTTGTACCCTTTGATCAAAAATTCTCCTTTCCTTCCCTCCACGTCCACCTTCCCCTGCCCCAGCATCTGGAAGCCATTATTCTGCTCTCTACTTCTATCAGTTAGACTTTCTTGGATTCCGCATTTAGGTGAAGTGATGTGGTATCTGTCCGTATCTCACTCAGCATAATATCCCTTCATGTTGCTGCATTCATGTTGCTGCAAATGACAGGATTTCCTTCCCTTTTAAGGTTGACCAGTGTTCTATCATGCCTAGAACAAAGAGCAAACCCTTCCCGCATTCTGCAAGGTCCTTCATGGTCTTGCCTGTGTGGGATGCTTTACCTGCAGCTCAGACAGCTCTTTGTTGGTTCGTCCAGCTCTGGCCCAACTGGGCTTTGGTCAGTTTCCAGCATTGGCTAAGACCTCTCCTGTCGTAAAAGTTTGGCCATCATTATTAGTTTCACTTAAAATGCTCTTCCCTAGATCTCGTTATTCAGACTGAGCTCAAACACCACGTCCTCAAAGCTGTCTTTCTCTGATTATCCGCTCTAATGTGTTCCCATCTGCCACCCTACTCAGCAGTCATTCTCCGTCTTCTTGCCCTGCTCATTTTTTCATTAACTAAAATTACTGTGCTTTTTACTTAGCAATTTCCCTCACTAGGAAGTAGGACTCACTAGCTCAGAGAGCTTATCTGGCTTATCTGCTATTGTATTCCTAGGACTCCAACAAAGTCACAAAGCCTCTCTGTTTTCACTGAATGAATAGATTAATAAATGAATCAATTTTTGAATTTTCTACAATGAAAATTTTTCCTTTAATAGCAAGGAAAAAATACTTGGACGAGATATGTTGCTTGAAGGGCAATCCTGTACTGGAGGGATTTTCACCTGGTATGTAACTCAAGCCCTCTCAGTTGTTATATTAGTGATTATCAGGGTTTATTTTGGTTGCTCTGTTTTTCTTGCAGGATCTAGGTAGGTGTCTCCACTCTACAGAAAGCTTGTGAATTAAATGTTTATAAAAGCACAGGAATCTAGAAGGCAAATCCCCCCATATAGTGTAAACCATGTCATGCATCGCAATTAGTGGGCAAAGCCTGTTTTGTCCATAATGTCATGATAACACTCTGTGAAACTTCCAAGATCACGAATTCCAACCCCATGTTAGGGCTACGACTGCCTCCCCTTCTCTAGTGGGTGTCAGTCACTGTCAGCCCTCCGGTCTGTGACCACCTCTCTTCCCCCCCCCTCCCGCCCACAGTTCTACTCCATGTCTCTTAGCTTCTCCTACCTTCAGGTCCTATCCTATCATGACCAATATGTCAACTACTGGTTACTACTAAACTTCCATGTGTCTCTGTTCTTCAGAACCTGCACTTTGACAAAATCTAAACAGGGAAATGCTGCCGTCTGTCTTCTCTATATTTGTGCCTTGGCTTTAAGCTGTCATGGAAGTATCAAAATTTGATCTCCTTTTGCCCTAGAGTAATTTACTGTGTTCCAATCTTTGGATGCCTTTGAATAGGCAAGACTGAGTGAAGTCAGGCTACAATGACTGAATATTTTCACTTTCCTAACAAGACAACAAGAGTAGGAGACAGTACTCTATAAGTGAGAATTTGTCAAGCCTTCACAGGTAGTGGGCAACCATCATTCCCACACCTGATGCAATGATTAGGTCACTTGGAAAAGAGCCAACAACAAAAGGGTAATACTAGCCAGGCCTCCAGGATAAAAAAATCTGTCTCATTCTTTTGGGGTTAGGGCAATTTTTTTTTAAATTTAATACTGGATACTCGTTACCCAGGCTGGGGTGTGATGACACGATCATAGCTCACTGTAGCTGCAAACTCCTGGGCTCAAGCAATCTTCCTGAGTAGCTAGGACTACAGATATACCACCATGCCTGGCTACTTTTTTTTTTGGCGGGGGGGTTGGCGTCTCACTCTTGTCACCCAGGTTGGAGTGCAGCAGCACGCTCACGGCCACTGCAGCATCGACCTGCTAGGCTTAGGTGATCCTTCCGCCTCAGTCTTCCAAATAGCTGGAACTACAGATGCATGCCACCACGCCTGGCTAATTTTTGTGATTTATCGTAGAGATGCGATCTCATCAAGGTGCCCAGGCTGGTCTCGAACCCCTGGGCTCAGTCAATCCTCTTACTTTGGCTTCCCAAAGTGCTGGGATTACAGGCTGAGCCACTGTACCCAGCTGCTTGGCTAATTTTTATTTTTTGTAGAAATGAGCCTCACTGTGTTGCCCAGGTTGGTCTCGATCTCCTAGCCTCCAGTGATTCTTCTGCCTTGGCCTCCCAAAGTGCTGGGTTTACAAGCATGAACCACCAAGCCCAACTGCAAAATTTTATACATAAGAAATAAAAGCATCAAAATGGGACTCTGATTAGGTTTTATTCATATGGTGGAATAAACAGGTGGACCTATTTCTCAAACATTTTTTTGAAAATTATTCATATGATAATCTTTTTCAAAATAATCAATGCAAAACTTCTAGTGCGTTCCTGTGATTGATGGGTTTGGTTTCCTTGGCAAACATGAATTCTAGGGCAGGCAGCTAAATAGAAGACTTGATGTCATGAAACTTAGCAGCCTGTTGTTGTATGCTAACCTGATTTTCTATGAGGTTTGTAGTAAATGAAACTCTCTGTGTGACCGTTTTCTTTTTTAGATCCTAACACTGGCAGCTGCTTTGTTAAATTTTGTGGTTACACAAATTTTGGTATCAGTTTCAGCAATTTTTTATGCCTCCCATGTCCCCCTAAGGATAAATGGGCAGTCATGAGAAAGTAATCACAGGGGACTTCCTCCTATCTATTGCTAAATGCTGCTGGAGAAAAAAGTTTCCCTGTGGAACAGGCTGAGTTTACTATAACTTTATGGATGTCCACTTCAGCTGGAACCACACATTCCCTGTCAGTCCTCTATTTTCCAACTCACCTCTTTTTCTTATTTTCAACCATATAGTTTTAAAAAATCTCCACTATTTTCATACCACTATCCACTTCATTATCAAAACTCCAATTGCTCCAATTCTCTCTTTGTTCTCAGAAAAAGACTTACTTTGCTTAGAAAATGGAAGATGTCTGAAAGATACTTTTTCATTCTCACCTCAATTATACAAAACTACTAGAATCCAAATCCAACTTCTTCACCATCTCTTCTATTACCATAGAAGAAGTCTCCCTCTTCTGTTGAAAACTTCTCAAGCTGTGGTCGGCACCTGTAAGATGGTTCCCAGTGATTCCCACTTCTTGGTTGCTCCTGCCTTTGTACAATCTCCTCTCTTGAAGAAGGTTGCACACAATGACTTGCTTCTAATAAGTAAAATACAGTGAAAGTGATAGAATGTCACTTCCAAATTTTAGTTACCAAAAGATTGTGTTTTTTTTTTTTTTTTTTTGAGTTGGAGTCTCACTCTGTTGCCCAGGCTGGAATGCAGTGGCCGTGAGCGGCCACTGCAGCCTTGACCTGCTAGGCTCTGGAGATCCTTCCACCCCAGCCTTGCAAGTAGCTGGAACTACAGGTGTGCGCTACCACGCCTGGCTAATTTTTGATTTATTGTAGAGATGAGGTCTCGCCAAGTTGCCTAGGCAGGTCTCGAACCCGTGGGCTCAGGCAATCCACTCACCTCAGCCTCTCAAAGCACTGGATTGCAGGCTGAGCCACCCAGCCCAGCTCAAAATTGTGATTTCTATCTTGGGCATTCTCTAGGTCTCTCTTATCTCTGACCCATTCTGTAAGAAGCCAGCTACTATGTTGCAAGTTGCTCTATGGAGAGGTTCATGTGCCAAGGCAAGCCTCTGGTTGGCAACCAGCAAGACAGTGAGGCTCTCAGCCCAACAGCCTGTGAGGCATCAAATGCTGATGACAACTAGGTGAGCAAACTTGGGACACAACTGACTCTTCAGATAAGACCACAGCCCAAGCAAGTATGCATGGTTTTTCAACCCTTACCCCCCTACCCCCTTAGGAGTGCCCCAGTGTTTGTTGTTCCCATCTTTGTGCCTGTGTGCGTTCAGTGATTAGCTTCCACTTAGGAGTGAAAACACACAGTTTTCTGTTTTTATGATAATTCACTTAGAATGATGGTCTCCAGTTGCATCCATGTTGTTGCAAAGGACATGATCTTGTTCTTTTTTATGGCTACATAGTGTTCCATAATGTATGTGTACTTTATCTAGTTCACCATTGGTGGACACCTAGGTTGGTTCTATGTTTTTGCTATTGTGGATAGTGCTGTGAGAAACATATAAATACAGGTGTCATTTTGGTAGCATGATTTATGCTCCTCTGGGTATATACCTAGCAGTGGGATTGCTGGGTTGAATGGTAGATTTATTTTTAGCTCTTTGAGAAATCTCCAAACCGCTCTCCACAGGGTCTAAACTAGCTCACACTAATAGTGTATGAGTGTTCCTTTTCCTCCACAACCTCGCCAACATCTCTTTGTGGTTTTTTTTGAATTTTTAATAATAGCCATTCTGATTGATGTGCGATGGTATCGCTGTGGTTTTGATTTGCATTCTCTGATTATTAGTGATATTGAACATTTTTTTCATATGTTAGTTGACCGCTTGTATGTCTTCCTTTGAAAAGTTGTCTGTTCATGTTCTCTGCCTACTTTTTAATGGAGTTATTTGGTTTTTTTTCTTGTCAATTCATTTGAGTACTTTATAGATTCTGGATATTGATCCTTTATCATATGCATAGTTTGCAATACTTTCCCCCATTCCGTAGGCTGCCTGTTTATTTGGTTGATGATTTCTTTTGTTGTGTAGAGCTCTGCAATTTGATGAAGTCCCACTTGTCAATTTTGTTTTTTGCTGTATTTGTTTTTTGAAGTCCTGGTAATAAATTTACTGCCTAGGCCAATGTCCAGAGGAGTGTTTCCTAGGCTTTCTTTTAGGATTTTTATAGTTTGAAGTCTTATGCTTAAGTTGCTAATTCATCTTGGGTCAATTTTTGTATGTGGTGAGAGAAAGGGGTCCAGCTTTATTCTTCTGTATATAGTTAGCCAGTCTCCCCAGCACCTTTACTGAATAGGGTGTATGTTCCCCAGTGTTTTCTTTTGTCAATTTTGTCAAAGATGAGATGGGTGTAAGACAGCGATTTTATTTCTGGGTTCTCGATTTTGTTCCATTGTTAGATTTCATTTTTGTTGATATTTTTTGTATCATTCAGTACAACCACTCTCTCTAAAAAATGTTTTTCTTCTTTTATATCCATTACACTGAATTCCCTGGTTTTCCTCCTATCTTTTGGACCATTCCACCTTAATTTCCCTTAAAGTCTCTTTTTACTCTGCTCTAAAAGCTTATGCTCCTCGGAGCTCAACCCTAGATTGTCTGTCCTTCTCACTCTGTACACCTGGGCAATCTCTTTCTAATGACTCAAATTGATATCTTCAGTTCCTTTCTCGGCTGTAGACACAAATATCCAACGATTCCCCTCAGCAAGTATAGAACTAAACATACGAGGAAGACCCCCACCTAAAAACCAGAATCATCTTTTTGGAGAGTGGGCTCCTTGTGGCACAGGCTTCCCCTCTAGGTAAGTGTTGTAGGAACCCATAGGCATCAGTGTACCAGCTAAAGTTGTTGCGAGAGGCTGCCTTTGGCTTCAGTAATTTTTTTTTTCAGATTCTTTCAATGCATTTGCTCATTTCACGATCGTGATTTACGAGCACACCTGCCCAAACTGTGCTGAGTGCTCAGCGGTTTTTGACCAAAAACAGCATGACCCCTGTGCCTCACCGTCTCTATTTGCCTGATTTCATCACGAGCAACTTTTTGTTTTGTTTTCCCAAATAAAAAATGTCCCCAAAAGGAGACGTTTTGCCAATGTGGAAGAGGGGAAGCAAAAAAATGATAGAAGCACTAAAAGGCATAGAAACTGATGAGTTCAAAAAGTGTTTTGAGCAGCGGAAAAAGCATTTTGATAGGTGTAGTACATAAAACGGAGAGTACTTTGAAGGTAACAGAGGTTTAAACATGTAAAAATAAATGCACACTTTTTAAATAATAAATTCTGGCATTTTTCTTGGGTTCTACCTCGTATAATGAGTACTCCCATCTTCCTCTTTTCCCCATACTTCCTATCATAAGTAAATGACATTACTATGTAGTCTTTTTTGCTCAAGATAGAAGTGTAGTCAGTTTGACTCCCATGTGTTCATATATCCAATTGTTATCTATTTCTTTATTTCTCTCTCTCTCTCTTTTTATTTTATTTTATTTTTTTTTGAGTTGGAGTCTCACTCTGTCACCCAGACTGGAGTGCAGTGGCCACTCCCGGTCACCGCAGCCTCGACTTGCTGGGCTCCGGAGATCCCTCCGCCTCAGCCTTCCAAGTAGCTGAAACTACAGGCGCGCTACCACGCCCGGCTAATTCTCTCTCTCTTTTTAAAGAGATCATCAAGAAAAGTCTATTCTCCTTTCTTAATCATTTGCAATTTTGACTACCTCTCTCCATGCATACTGCCACAGCTATGGCCCAGGACACCATCATAACTTGGCTGGGTAATAGTAAAAACTTTTTTTGTGTGAGCAAGTCACAGTTTGTTCAGGAACAGGAAGCAAGGGTGGCAGCTCCCATAGTGAGAGGAGACCAGAGTGGGTTTTCTGGGAAAAGGCCTCTGAGGCCAGGGATTTGTATAGTACCCCAGGGCATGCTGATTGGTTGGAGGGCAGGCTAGAAAAATGCACCAATCCGAACAAAACATACAGAAGGACAAGTCCAGACTGTGGACCTGAAAGTTGGTGTTCTCCTTTCAATCTGTGGAGTTTATAGCAGAAGTTTTTATTGGGGACCCACCCTGATCTGTTGGCCTGTCTGGTTTCTTCTTTACTCCTCTCATTCCCTGCTCTGGAGTTGTGACCCTAACTGACATTAGGGAATAGGGGTGATAACCCGTCTGGCTACTTCCTGCTGATCATGGGCATTGTATGAAAACAGCATCTAGAGAGCCATCTAAGCATCCCTGGAAAAAATGGTGTTTCCATTACCATCTGTAGCTTAATGGTTTCTAGGTGAGAAGAAACACATTTAACACGAAAAAGCTTTTTTTTAAAATCAATATTTTATTATGATACTGTGGGGTACAGTTAAGGGTTAGGTATACAAATATGCTTCGTTCAGTCACCCTTGTTTATAAGAGGTGTCTCCCCATCTCCAGACAGATATTTACTACCGTTAATCCCATCTCTCTTCCCCTCCCCTCCATAGTTTCACACCACCGTCAGTCATTTTCTTATAGTATTACATTGGATGTTCAAGGTCCACTATATGAGTGAGAACATGTGATACTCAGATCTTTGTTTCTGTGAGAGGTCACTCAGTATTATAGACTCTAGTTCCATCCAGGTTGCTGCAAAATTCATGATTTTGTTCTTTTTTATGGCTGCGTAAAAAAGCTTTTAACTGGTCTCCAATTCACTGTTCTCTCTGAAGTCTCAGGGATTGTTCCAAAACACTCTTTTAAAATGTCAAAATTCCTTATTTAAAATTATTCAATATCTTCCCATTGTCTTTAGGATAAAGTCAAAGTTTTCTACCAGAGCTTATAGGTAGTGTGAGCACTTAATTTATTGCCCACATGGGATACTTTTGAGAATAAAAGGGAGTGCTGTTAGTAATTATGAAGGGCCAGGTGTGTTGACAGTCTGAGAAAATGGGACACAAGACTCCCCTATTCATAAGACCCTGTGGTATCTGGTCTATTCAGTACTGAAATGTACCTAAGATTAATGAATGTTTCCTTTTGTTTAATTTTATGCAATTTAAATTAAAAAGGTCACACGTGTCTAGTGACTGCCAACAGTACAGCTCCAGAGCTGTGGTTACCGAGTGTGTGTCAAATGACCTCTAGTGCTCACTAAGCTGCCAATTTCTAGGCCCCTCCCTTTTTTGAGTAAGGGGCTTGCTCTATCACCCAGGCTGGAGTGCGCAGGGGCATGATCATGGCTAACCGCAACCTCGAACTCCTGGGACCTTTAGAGTTCTTAATGCAGTATTTTTGAAGGGGGTCCTGAGAATTTGCATTCTAACCTGTTCCCAAGTGGTAGTGATTCTGCTGGTCTAGAGACTACACTTCGAGAACCACTGTTCTAGACTTGTCAAAAATACACACTCCCAGGTCCCACCTGAGTTCTATCAGAATCTACATAATTTTTTTTTTTTTTTGAGTGGGAATCTCACTCTGTCACCCAGACTGGAGTGCAATGGCCGTTCCTGGCCACTCGCAGCCTCGACCTGCTGGACTCTGGTGATCCTTCCGCCTCAGCCTTCCAAGTAGCTGGAACTACAGATGTGCGCTACCACACCCAGCTAATTTTTGATTTGTTGTAGAGATAAGGTCTCGTCAAGTTGCCCAGGCGGGTCTCGAACCCTCAGGCTCAGGCAATCCACTTACCTCGGCCTCCCAAAGTGCTGGGATTACAGGCTGAGCCACCAAGGCCAGCCCAGAATCTACATTTTAATAAAATCATCAGGTCATGTGTATGAATATTAAAGTTTAAGAAGCATTCAAATGGTCTTGTGTAAGTCAGACAATTCCAAATGCAACCCATGAGTTATCATCATACATGGAGTTATCGTCACGCTCACATTAAGCTTTTACCTTTCAAACCGGTTTAGAACAAAAAAGTTAAATTGCTTATGTGACCCTACTCTTTGTCTTATCAATTCCTCCTTCTCTAGATCTGAATTTTTTTTCATGAATACACAGACCGTCTAACAACAAATACATGGTGCTTCATGTAAGGCAGATTATGTCACACATAAACCAGACACATGGTATTCTCTCTGTGTCTGTATTTTGCCTGCAACATTTTTCAGTGTGTTCCTTAGGCTACTCACAGGTTACCTTTTTGAGGTTGCCACCACCTACGTTTTCAATTTTACTCCAGGCTGAAACATAGCCTCTTTCTTTGCTCAGAGACTTGGGATTCAGGGAGTGAAAAAACGTGCAGAAACCAGCCATTGGATATGAGTGTTGGTAGATTTCATAAACCATGCTTCCCCCAGGGTGCTCTGACCTTTGACTTCATCCTTTGATGTGTTGCTGAGATGTGGTTCACCTGCCTCACCCTTGACCTCTGCCTTCTTCTCATGCTTGTCTTCTTCCAGATTCCTGCCTACACAGAACACAAACCCTTCTCATCTGAGTACAAAAGATAGGGAAAGATTGAGAGTCCCCACACTTGCCCTGATCTAAAGCCTGCCCCAGCCCATAGTGTGTCATATACGCTTTAACTCCTTTCAGTTCTTAAAGTTCTCCAACCTAGAAAAGATTTTGGCTTTACCTTTGCATAGCTTAAAGGTTTACTGAGGGTTTCTAATCACTACCCTCTACCCCCTAAAAAAGAGAAAGATTTGCCTGCCTTTAAAGGCACTTAGTGAAAGAAAAAAATGTTCCAAGGTTTCAAAAAAGTTAGAATTCCACCGAAGAATTGAGCAACCCCATTTCTGGGTATAACTAAAGGAATTGAAATCAGTATGCTGAAAATATATCTGCACTCCTATGTTCATTGTATTATATTCACAATAGCCAAGATATGGAATCAAGCTAAGTATCCATCAGCAGATGAACAGATTTTAAAATGTTTTACATATACATATGAATTGGGGGAACCCCCTAAAATGGCATATAGCCATAAAAAATTGTGTATTTATTCTTACATGTTTAAACTCCAGTCACCTGCAAAGCACTCTTCATTTGATGCAATACACCTATCAAGATGCTTTTTCCACTGCTCAAACAGTTTTTGAACTCATCCATTTTGATGCCTTTTATTGCTTCTACCACTTCCCTTTGAGGACTTTTTTCATCCAGAGAAAGAAAGAAAAAGTCACTCTAGGCAAGACCAGGGTCATGGAGGTCATTCCACTTTTGATCAAGAACTGCTGCATACTCAGCACCATGTAGGAAGTTGTGCTGGTAAATCACCCATCATGAAATAGGCAAACATGTTGAAATCATCTCTAAAAAAAAAATCACTAGACCAGGTACGGTGGCTCAAGCCTGTAATCCCAGGCTGAGGTGAGGGGATTGCCTGAGCCCACGGGTTCTAGAACAGCCTGGGCAACTTGGCAAGAACTCATCTCTACAATTAAAAAAAAAAAAAAAATTAGCCAGGTGTGGCCAAAAAACCAAAAAACAAAACAAAAAAATTCACTGAAGCCAACCACAGCCTCTCACAAGGCTAGCTGGTATACTGATGCCAAAGGGTTTCTAGAACAGTTACCTAGCGGGGGAAATCTGTACTATAAAGGGCATGCCCTCCAAAAAAATAATTCTGATTTTTGGGGGTTCACCCTCAGAAGGCAATGAAAAGTCTTATTGGAATTTTAGCAAAGGGATACATGATTTTTAAAAATCCAGATTTTCCTAAAAATTAAAAAAAAAATCCAAATTTTTAAAAGGCGACTTTGTGTCCTTTGGGAAGAATGAATAAGGGAGGGTTTAAGGAAGTATAAAATGAAAATTAAATCTAATATTTTCAAAATTGTAATTCTAAAGTAGGTGCAGTTTTGTGTATACTTTTTTTTTGAGTTGGATTCTCACTCTGTCACCGAAGCTGAAGTGCAGTGGCATGATCAATCACAGCCACTGCATCCTTGACCTGCTCGACTCAGGTGAGCCTTTTGTCTCAGCTTTCCAAGCATCTAGAACCACAGGAATGTGCTACCACATCCAGATAGGTTTTGTTTTTTTTTTTTTTTTTCAGTTTTCACTCTCTCGCCCAGGCTGGAGTGCAGTGGCAAACTCACCGCCACCCTAGCATCAACCTGTTGGGCTCCAATGATTCTTCCGCCTCAGCCTTCCAAGTAGCCAGAATTACAGGCATGCGCTACCACACCCAGCGAATTTTTGATTTATTGTAGAAAGGAAGTCTCGCCAATTTGCCCGGGCTGGTCTTGAACCTGTGGGCTCAGGAAATCCACTCGCCTCGGCCTCCCAAAGTGCTGGGATTACAAGCTGTGCCACTGAGCCTGACCCCAGATAGTTTTTTAAATAAAATTATTGTAAAATCAGGTCTCCCCGAGTTGCCAGGGCTGGTCTCAAACCCCTGTGCTCAGGCAATCCTTTCATCTCTGCCTCCCAAAGTGCTGGTATCACAGGCGTGAGCCACCCATCTGGCTGGTTTTGTGTATACTTTTAATATTCTACATCATGTAGACATAATTATATCAAAGTCATTTGAAACAATGTTTTAAATGAATGCATGGGAGTCCTGTCTGTCTTTCAATCTATTTCACCATTAACTTGTTTCCAGTTTCGCCTGTTGCAAGTATGGCAGCTATAGTTATATATTTAATTTTTGATTATATTTTCTACCTCATTAGAATTCATTCCTAGATGTGAAATTGGACTACAAAGTCAAAATACATGAGTGCTGGATTATTCTATTGTCGACTTGGGTAAGCAGGGAATGACATTTCCCAGAATTTCTTTCTCTGCATACTTAGAGGTAGAGTTGGTTAAAAGAGCAACTTGAGGCTGGGCTCGGTGGCTCAGCCTGTAATCCCAGCACTTTGGGAGGCTGAGGCGAGTGGATTGCCTGAGCCTGTGGATTCAAGACCAGCCCAGGCAACTTGGCAAGACCTCCTCTCTACAATAAAAAAAAAAAAATTAGCCGGGTGTGGGAGCGTGTGCCTGTAGTTCCGGCTACTTGGAAGGCTTAGGCAGCAGGATTGTGGGAGCCCAGCAGGTCGTCGCTGGGGTGGCCATGAGTGTGTCACTGCACTCCAACCTGGGCAACGGAGTGAGACTCCAATTTAAAAAAAACAAAAAACAAAAAAAATGAGCAACTTGAGCCAGGTGTGAGATTAGAGGTGAGGCAGTGGTTTCTCTAAGTTTCAAAGGTCTTTTTTGTCAGAACATTGCAGGTTCCAGGTCATTCTCACTCTTCTCCTCTTGGCATCCAGTCCTTCTTCCTGATTGCTGGCCCTGCTGAAGGCCCAGACCTGTCGCAAGGTACCTGGCTGCAGACCTCCACAGGCAATGGCTTCTCAGAGACCCCCTACAAATCCTCCTCTGAGGGCTTTCTCAACAGTATCCATGTCAGCATCTCAGATGTTTTTCTTCAAGTGCCAATTGCCTACCGACCCCTGTGACTGAGGACTGGTTATTGACTCTTTTTCTGATTCGTAAATTTCCTCTTCTCTGAGCTTTTGTTTCTCCAGCTTTCTCAACAATTGTATGAGGTCTACGCACATGATGGATATTTTATTCTCTAACCTTTATAGTGGTTCTGACTCCCTGACTTAGGACAATATGAGTATTTGGATGGTTCTTGTTACATGTTGTCCGATTGCTTTTCTGAAAACTCATAACCAGTTCTACACCTTCCAGATGTTTATGAAAATGTTCATCTTTCCACTCTCTCAACAGTATGGATATTTTAAATCATTCTCATTTTATATCTAGTTTTAATTTCTCTTTGATTACTGATGACATTGAACTATTTTTTTGTGTGATACATTGGTACTTTACTATCTTTTCTATTGGGGACAATTATCATACAATTACTATACTTATAAATATTTTTTGAAAACTTTGTAAAAACTTTGCAGCAACTTTAAAAAAATATACAGAGATCGGGGGAAGTCTCATTATGTTGCCCAGATTTGTCTCAAACTCTTGGTCTCAAGTGATCCCCCCCAGCCTCCCAAAGTTCTGAGATTATGAGCCATTGTGCTCAACAATCTGCAGATATTTTATTCATACCCATTCATTATTTCTTTTTCATGTTATTTGAAATTTAAATTCCCAGGAGTGAGGTTTTTTTTTTTTTTTTTTTTGAGTTGGCGTCTCACTCTGTCACCCAGACTGGAGTGCAGTGGCACCCTCCCGGCTACCACAGCCTCGACCTGCTGGGCTCCAGCGATCCTTCCGCCTCAGCCTTCCCAGTAGCTGGAACTACAGGCGCGCGCTACCACGCCCGGTTAGTTTTTTAATTTATTGTAGAGATGAGGTCTCGTCAAGTTGCCCAGGCGGGTCTCAAACCCACGGGCTCAGGCAGTCCACTCACCTCAGCCTCCCAACTGACCTAGTTTATATCAGACACTGACCCTCTAGCTCTATCTGGTTGCTGAGCAGAAAGTTTTGGGGGAAAGAGCCTCCCAAGACCCCTTTCTTATCCACAATGGAGAGGAAGACACCAAGATTTACCATTTTACCAAGACTATTTCCAAAGCAGAAGAAGGCATTTCCCAAAGGAAACTAGGATGCCATTAAGAAGGGGGAATGAATGCTGGGTGGTCAAAGTCCAAACATTTGTAGGCCAGATTGGTTGTGGTCGTAGGTGAATTTTCACTGGCACTGATTATAGAGTGAACAAATTTCGCAATCCCCAATTTTTTTTAGATGAATGTATTTTATGAGTCATTATTTAGAAATCTATCCAGGAAGCCTATAAATAAATGAATTTTTCTTTTTAACTTTGATGAGATTATCTGAGCTTTATGGCTTTCACAACCCTAGTAGATTAGGACTTTTGATTGTGATGCTTTGCATGTATACTTTACACTATATAGGGAAAGTTTATTGCTAGAATACCATACAGTCCTTGTGGTAGCAATTTTTGATATGTGTAAAGCCTTTTCTACGAGGATTATTTCTTTAAAATAACATTTTACTCAAAAATAGAAGGGTTTAATAGATTTGGCAAGCCCTACTCATAACTTTCAGCACTCTTTATACACAATTTCCTTTTTTCACACTTTCTTTCTTTTGTGGTTCCACAGTTTACATATCCATGGATATCACCAAGCAGCTGTGGCTGACTTTCCCATCGGCTACTCTGGCAATCATTCTTTGGGAAGAATAAGCAGTAAGTCCCAGTTTTCTGAATTGTTGGTTGAAAGCAAATACTTGCTTGGCAAGTGAGTAGGCACTGTAAACAGAAAAGTCCCTTTGAAAGTAAATTAACACTTGAGTTTAGAATAAATTTAGGATTGAAAAGAAAAAGTACGAAGAAGTGCTACCGTGGCACAAGGGATCAGGTCAGAACCCAAGCAGCTCAGGAATGAGACACTGCTTCCTCGGTGCCACTTTTCTGTGCACCTCTGTCTTCTTCCATCGTTTTCTCCTCCAGCCTTCTTGGTGTTTGGGTGTACCTCCCCAGCAGCCCCCTCCCCACCCCCACCCCACTTACAATGTAGCATATAGAATCATTATCTGTGATGGTCCCTGGCCCATTCCTTGTTCATTAATATCCATTTACCCTTTTATCCATAGTGAATGTGTTTTAGTGTGGCCCATGGCTACTTGGTTGAAGACTACACTTGCAGCCTTCCGGGCAGCCTGCTGTGAGTTTATGAGTCTCTTTTGAGCAAAGTGATATGAACAGAAATAACAGGTGGGACTTCCAGGTCACAGCCTTAAAAGGAATGCACATTTCCCTTTCTTCCTTCCTGCTGGTTGTGATGTGGAGGAGATGATGAGAATAGAAGTTACTCTGGGTCCAGAGAGAAAGCGGGTGGTAGCCTGAGGCCTGAGCTGTCCACAATGGGACTCATGTGGGGCAGAGACTCCCACCTATTCTACTCTGTGGCCTCTGTCACAGAGGCTTAAACAGTATTCTCAGAGAAATAGGCCCTTCAGGATTTGAACCTTTGCAAAGGTGGGTGAGAGGACTTTTGTTTTGCACAATTGTCCCCGGTCTTTAGAACAGCTCATATTAGGCACTCAAAAAAAATTGGTTGAAAGTTGTTGGCCGGGCTTGGTGGCTCAGCCTGTAATCCCAGCACTTTGGGAGGCTGAGGCAAGTGGATTGCCTGCTCCAGCGGGTTTGGGACCCTCCCGGGAAACTTGGCGACACCTATCTCTACAATAAATCAACAATTGGCCGACATGGCAGTGCGCACCTGTAGTTCCGGCCACTTGGAAGACTGAGGTGGAAGGATCGCCAGAGCCCAGCAGGGCGAGGCTGTGGTGGCAGGGAGCGTGCCACTGCACTCCAGTCTGGGAAACAGAGTGAGAGTCCAACTCAAAAAAAAAAAAAAAAAGAAAAGAAAAGCAAAAAGAAAAAAGAAAGTTGTTATGGGTTGAATTGTAGCTCTTCAAAACTCAAATGCTGAAGGCCTAACCCCCAGTACCTTAAAATGTGACTGTATTTGGAGATAGGGTCTTTAAAGAGGTAATTGAGGTTAAATGAGGTTATTTGAGTGGGCCCTACTCCAATAAGGCTGATGTCCTTATAAGAGGACATATGGGCCAGGCATAGTGGCTCATGCCTGTAATCCCAATACTTTGGGAGAATGAGGAGGGAGAATCACTTGAAGCCAGGAATTTGAGACCAGCTTGGGCAACACAGTGAGATACTGTCAGAATAAGAAATAAGATGGAGGAAGAGGAGGAGGAATGGGATAAAGGAAGAAGAGTAGGGAAGAAGGAAGAAGAAAAAGATGTCATGACATTTGGACACAGTCAGGCCTAGAGGGAAGACCGTGTGGAGACACAAGGAGAAACAGGGAGAAGACAGCCATCTGCAAGTCAAGAAGGAACCAGCCCTACCAAGACCTTATTTTTGGGCTTCTAGCCTCCAGAATCATAAGAAAATAAACAGTCTTTGGTACTTTGTTATGGCAACCCTAAGCAACTAATAAAAATGTATAAATAGCAGGGAGGTTTCTATGACAGTTTTTTTTTCTTTTTGATAAAAAGAAGACCTAGGAGATTAATCAAGGCTCAGACCAAAACGAAGTCACTCTTAAGGTTTTCTTTAAAGTTTAATGAACTAAAAAATCCATGACTGTACACAAGTTAAAAGGTAAACTTTTAAAATGTTTATGTTCTAATTAAGACTTTTCACTTAAAATAGCAAAAAACTATTTGATCTAAAGAGGAAAAAAACCCATAATGTACTGGAAAGCCATGGGAAGTCTCTCTGAGAATCATGAGCAGGAAGGTGGACTTCAAGTGAGGCTAGAACCAGGAACTGGAGAGCTGTCAAGGTCCTTGGCCACCACTCCTGCCTTGTGTCTGAGTCTCTCTCTGGGCCCTCTGGGTTGCTCATCTCTGATATGTGTTCATCAGCTGTACTCCTGCCCTCACCCCCCCTTCTCTCTTCCTCTCTGTGTCAAAGGTAATAGGGGGTGTCAGGGCATGTGGTATACACAGAGCAGACATACCCTCCACCCACAGGACCTGGGGAGTCATTTATCAGGGAACTGGGTTGAGTTGTGGTTGGACTGACACCCTAAACATTTGTTATTATTTTCACCTTTGGAACTCCACATGTATAGGTTTTCATCCTCAACACTTTTCTTGATTAAATAACAAGTCACATATTTTAACAGGACACAATTTCATGGGAAAATTGGTGATAAGTGTTAAATAAATTGAAGTTGGTAAAGTATTACATGTATTTCCCTTTATTATCATGTAGTGTGCTCAATAAACTGATTTCTGGAATTTAAGGTCTTTGCTAGGGGAACAGAATTCTGAACTGAACCTCTCTTAACTGGCACTAAAATCAGACTGGCTATTGGAGATGAGGAATAAGAAACAAAACTGTGCACATATATGTATTTTCTTAAATTTTGAACACAACTTGTCCATAAACATAAGAACTAGTTTGTAATAATTTTATTTATTTAATTTTTTAGAGTCAGGATCTCACTCTGTCACCCAAGCTGGAGTGCAGTGATCATACCCTGCTGGAGTGATCATGGCTCACTGCAACCTCTACCTTCTGGATTCAGGCAGTCCTTCTGTTTCAACCTCCTGAGTAGCTGAGATTATAGACGTGCCACCACACCTGGATAATTTTTAATTTTTTTTTGTAGAGATGTGGTCTTGCTATGTTACCTGGGCTGGTCTCGAACTCCTGGCCTCAAGCAATTTTCCCTCCTTGGCCTCTCAAAGAACTTGGATTACAGGTGTGAGCCACCACATCTGGTGCAAGAACCAGTTTATAAAGCAGCAGAATTTAATTCCCTCCCATATATTTGAACAGTTCTTTTTTTTTGAATTGGTGTCTCACTCCTTTGCCTAGGCTAGAGTGCAGTGGCTCGCATGCTCACGGCCACCCCAGTGTTGACCTTCTGGGCTCCAGTGATCCTTACGCCTCAGCCTTCTGAGTAGCCAGAACTATAGATGTGCGCTACCACCCTTGGCTATTTTTAAAAATTTTATGGTAGAGACGAGGTTTCACCAAGTTGTTCTGGCTGGTTTCAAACCTGCAGGCTCTGACAATCCTCTCATCTTGGCCTCCAAAAGTGCTGGGATTACAGGCTGAGCCACCAAGCCCAGCCTGAACTGTTCTTACTGAAGAAACTGATGATGAAGAATTGATGCTTCAAGACTACAGAATTCACTAAGTTGTATGAATTCTTTTCTTTGCCGTTTATCACAATTTAGCCTATTTTCAGTTGACTCAACTATTGAGTGTTACACACCTAACATTACAGTTGGTCCTTTTTATTTATCTGCAGATCTCACACCTGCAGATTCAACCAACCACCAGTCAAAAATATTTGAAAATAATAATAGTAAAAAACAGCAATTCAACTATAAAAGTGACAAAAAAACTTAAGAACATAGTATAACAACTATTTACATAGTATTTACATGATATGCGGTATCACAAGTAATCTAGAGATGATTTAAGGTACACAGGAGGATGTGTGTAAGTTATATACAAACACTGTGCTATTTTATACAAGGGACTTGAGCATCCTCAGGTTTTGGTGGGGAGGGGGTGGTCCTGGAACCAATTCCTCGAAGATACCAAGGGAAGCTACGCTTTCGTAAGTGTCTTATTTAATAAGTGATAGTTTATAGCTCCTTCCCCTTTTAAACCAGGAGGATGTAGCTGTGAGGAGGCTGGTGCTTAGGCAGATTGGAGCAGGACAAAGAGGCTCAGCACTGGATGGAGAGCATCTTCCCCACCAGGGTCTAGGGAAGGGAAACAGATATTCATTTGCAGAACATGGTCAGATTAAGGGTAATTCCACAGTTTTAGGAAGTAGAGAAGCCCGGACATGAATCATTCCCCTAATGTCATCAGGAAGCCTGTCAGACATGATCCTTGCAGCCTGCAAATGACAGAAACCTCATCTTAAATTGGCTTGAGCAAAATACAAATGAACGAGCTCATAACACTGGCAAGTTCAAAAACAGAATTGGCTTGAGTGTGACTCTTGTCTCTACATGATGCAAGTACAACCCAGTTTTCTCCATCTCTGGGTTTGACTCAGTTCTCCTCTGTTGTGTTGGATTCATTCTAACTCAGGTCCTATCACATGGTTGCAAGATGCTTGCCTGTAGCTAGTTCAGGGAATAGGGCCCCTTTTCTGGACCCTGGGCTACACAGAGCTCTTTTCTGAACCTTTCTTAACTGGTACTAAAACCAGACAGGCCATTGGAGATGAGGAATAAGAAACAAAACTGTACATATATATCTTCTTAAATTATGAATATAACCTGTCATTAAACATAAAAACCAGTTAAATTTTGAACACAACCTGTCAATGAACATAAGAACCAGTTTTTAATAATCGTACTTATTTATTTATTTATAGTTGGCCTTAGGCTCCCAAAGTGCTGGGATTACAGGCACGAGCCACCATGCCTGGCCTTTGTTTCTTATTTAAGAGTGAAAGAAGCTTCCCTGGAAGCTCCAGCATATTTCTCATTTCTTATTGGCCAGAACTGGGTTGTGTATTCCTTCTAGAACAATGACTGTCAAGCAAAGTGAGAGTGCCATAAATCAGCTAGGATTTACTGAGAATCAGGCCAACTGCCCTCAAAAAGCTGGCCATATGGAGAAATGTAGCAATTGGAACAAAAGCAGAGACATTTTAGTACTTGTGTGTAAAACAAAACAAAACAAAACAAAACAAAGCAAAACAAAACAGATGTTGGGCTGGCAACCAGTAGAATCTTCTGCACTCTATAAGAAGTCCACAGCCCCAATGAATAGCTGAAGATCAGAAGATCACTGAGAATAACATTTCAGAAATCTGCAGAGCATTGCTTGTTTGTCTCTTACTCTGATGTGGATGTCTTTTTCCTTTTCTTCCTTACTTGCCTTACCACCCTCTCTTGTCCCCTTCTTTTTTTTTTTAGTTGGAGTCTCACTCTGTCACCTAGGCTGGAGTGCAGTGGCATGCTCACGGATACAGCAGCCTCTACCTGCTGGGCTCAGATGAATCCTTCCTCCTCAGTCTTCTAAGTAGCTGGAACCACAGGAATGTGCCACCACGCCTGGCTAATTTTTTTGACTTATTGTAGAGACAAGGCTTGCCATATTGCTCAGGCTGATCTTCAACCCCTGAGTTCAGGCAATCCTCTTGCCTCCACCTCCTAAAGTGCTAGGATTACAGGCGTGAGCCACCACACTGGGCTCTGGTCCTTTCCTTATGCTAAACCGGTCCATAAACTAAAATTAGTCTATGCTACTTCGAGGGCCATAAACTAAAATTAGTCTATACTACTTCGAGGGCCTACAGCATGCAAAGCCCCATCCTAATATAACTTAATCTTTGGGTTGTATTTATTCAAATGATATAAACCTTGTTACTTAAAAAGCCATTCATTATATTATAAGTCCATTTCTAAACTAAATTGCTATTTAATATCAAAGGCTCATTTGTTTCTTTCTTTTTATCCTAGTAATCAATAATCTTCCATAGAGAAAATATTTTCCATAGAATTATTGCCACCAAAACACATAAAAATCCCCATCAATGCATGGTTTTTTTTCTTAAGTGTTATTGTATCTCATAATACTGATGAATATATTGTTTTTTTCTACTGGTCATTCTGTTCTATGACCAGAATTATACTCTTCACTAGTGAGCAGTTGCTTTGTGTGCCAAAACTTACTGTAATTATTGAAATGAATGGTATTCTTTCTCTCTCGCTTTCTTTCTTTCTTTTTATTTTAAAGATGTGGGGGTACAATTCAGGATTAGGTACACAAGTGGTCGTCATACAGGTAAAGTTTGGGCCTCCCTTTGGTCCCCACTTTGCCTGGTTTGAAATCAGGTACCCTTACTGATGTTGTGTCCTCTCCTTGAATGGTATTCTTTAGCTTGGAAGAATCATGTGACTCATCAGGAATTATGGCATGAATATATAAGGTTGACCGTAAAGGAATAAGGTGACTATTATGACATAAATGCATTAAGGGTTACTATAAAGGAGAGAGGATGATTATTTTTAGCATACAAATCTTTTTAAAAGATAGGCCAATTCTGTCACTGACCTGAAAATCACAGAAAAGCACCTTGACTGTTAACCAAGAAAAATCCTTACTGAAGTCCCCACTGAAATATTTTCTATTCTTGTGGCTTTTTGCAAGTTCTTTCTAAATCTAAAGTTTCTAAAGTTGAAAGAAGAAAAATAATAGGGTCTCCCTGTAATTTATTGTCCAACTGGGACTTTTTTTTGCCTGTACCCCTCAGAGATTCTTTTAGCCTTTTTGTGGGGAAGAGGGGAGTTGGAGTTAACATATGTATATATGTGTGTGTATATCTATATATGGCACTTGTATTTTAAGTGGATCAACTGAATAAATCTATGAAATCAATACCCAGAGTATTATCAGAATTCAAACCAAAATACTTTTGAGACTGAAAGGTGGCACTATTTTTTAACAGCCTGAACAAGATATCAATGACATCCAATTAACTACGTATATTTAAATGGCACCGTTTGATGAGTTTTGTCATATACTTATAAAACCATCGCCACCCTTCCTCCCAGAGAGTTTCTTTGTGTCTCCTGTGTTTAATCCCTTGTCCTATCCTCAGGAACCGCTGATCTGGTTTTTGTCACTGTTCACATTTTCTATAATTTTATATAAAAAGTTATACACTATGTTTTTTTCATTTGACTTATTTCACATAATTAGAGATTGTTACATGGTGTATGTATCAAGAGTTTGATCCTATTTATTTCTGAGTAGTATTCCCTTGTACAGATATACCATAATTTAGTTATTTATTCTTCTGTTGAGGAATATTTGTGTTTCTAGTTTGGGGTTATTGTAAATACAGCTGCTATCAACATCCATGTGAAAGCTTTGGTATGGACATGTGTATTCATTTTTTTATTTAAGTATCTAGGAGTAGAACAGCTGGGTGATATAGTGGGCGAATTTAAATTTTTAAGAAAATATCAAGTAATTTTCCAAAATGACTACATCATTTTACATTCTCTACAGAAATGTAAAAAAAAGAGTGAAATTATAGCTTCTCCACAGTCTTAGCAACAATTGGTATGGTCAATGTTTTTAATTTTAGTGACTCTAGTGAGTATCTCAATTGGTTTTATTTTGCATTTCCTAATGACTAATGATGGTGATTTTTATACTTTTTTATACTTCTTGTGAAGGTGCTCTACCTTTGTTTATATGAAGACAACAGACATGTATTGGGACTTTCCTTTGCAATTTGCAACATATGGGTACACAAATGAAGAAGAGTAAAAGACGTGCAGGGAGAAGGATGTGGGGAAAGAAGAAGCCTATCTCGTTAGATTATAACGTGGCAATGCTCTGTTAATATAAAGCTCCATACAATTTAATTCTTGTTGTTACCTAAGCTAGTAATAGTAATGCAAGTTGATTCCTTTTTTCTCAAAGGAAAAATATGGCTAAAGTTACATCTTGTCTAAGTAGCCGAGGATCAATATTTTTATAAACGTTAACAGGATGCTATGTTTAAAATTAATATGTCCAAAATAGATTTGTCTTTACACCAAATGCATATATTACAAGATGTCATAAAGTGTATACTGAAAAGTACAATATAGTTATAATCTCATATTGTACTTAATGTGATTCATTTTTAGAAAACATTGTAAATAATTCCACCTTCTAAGCAATTCTAGCCTTTATTTTTCCCTTAGTTCAATACATCTGAATGTGAATGTTCTTTCTGGATATTTTATGCCATGCATCTCTGAGGAGAAATTATAGAGAATTGGAGATACTTGATTAAGCATTTTGGCCACAGATGTTTTTCTTCTGCTCTCTTCTCACAAAAAAACAAAAACAAAACAAAAAGTCACACTGGCACTGCAGATGTTTATAAACATTCCACTGATTTTTTTGTTGTAATTATCTTTTGAAATGAAATAACCTCTGTCTTAGGCCAGAGCAGCAAGTTGATGCAAAAGTGCATGAATACATTCTTTTTCTCAGTTAGAATTGGTATCTAAAGTGCATTATGTCCAGTAGCAGTCTCTAAATTTTATAGTTGTTATTGTAATTGTGCTACACAACTTATCATGTTTTGTACACAGTAGGTTCTCAAATACTGTTAGGATTACATTGGACATAAAGCCACTTCTAAAAATGACCAGATTCCCTAGGGTTTTAGAATTTGATTTCTAAATTTCTAGACTATTGCCTTTAAAATAATTTATGTACTCTGGATTTTTATGGTAATGAACAAAGTGAACATTTGAGCTGGAAATCACTTGAATCAAGAGGATAATAAAAATTAAGCCTATCTTTAATTTTAAAACTGAGCTCAAAACTTTGAGCTGTTATCTCTCAAAGAAGTAGTTTTTGCTTATGATTAAAAAAAGCTATGTACTTCAAATCCACCTCTTAAAACCGTATAATCGTGGGCAATTTATTTTGCTTTGGTTGACATGTTTTAAAAATATCTTGTCTATAAAATAAAGGCACTTGTATCTATCTCAAAGGATTCATTTCAAAAAAATGAGAATACCACTATTAAAGAAAAAAAATATGTCAAGATCAATACATTAGTGTCAGAGTTAAACTATTGGACTGGGTCTCCTAACCCTAAAATTGATCTCCTATTTCAAGCATATCAGTCAATCTCTTGAAGAAAGATATGAAGAGACTTGGATAATTACCATGAATTTCAGGTAGCAACTGGAATTAAATTGGTCATTTTTGATCCCTTACCAGATTGTAGCTTGGATGTGAAAGCTCGCCAAAGTTCTGCTTAGAATGATATCTGTCTCTGAATCTAGGCTTTTTTCTTTTTTTCTAAATTATTTTGCTTCCTTTGTCCAAAGTTGACATTTCTGGAGCCATCTTGATTCAGCATTACTTATGCAATTCAAGAGTGTCCAGGAACTCAGAAAGCCGAGAAGCACCTTTCTCATAAGAATCAAACAGGATGATACAAGATGGGGAATGAGATTTTTGCCCAGGCTGATGCTAGGTGGATAGAGAGCCTTAGAAAGAATTAATAAGCCAGCGTATTTATTTATTTATTTTTTGAGATGGGATCTCTGTCTGTCTTCTAGGCAGAAGTGCACAGTCATGGCTCACTGCAGTTTCAACCCCCTGGGCTCAAGCTATCCTCCCACCTCAGTCTCCTGAATACCTGGGGCCACAGGTAAGTGCCACCATACCTGGCTAATTTTTTTTTAAAGATATGAAGTCTTACTATGTTGCCCAGGTTGGTCTTGGACTTCTGGCCTCAAGAGATCCTCCCACCTCAGCCTCGCAAAATGCTGAGATTACAGACATGAATCACTGAACCCAGCCTCGAGTGAGTTTTAATTTATATGCCATTTACTTTAAACTTCAACATGAATACAATGGGCTCAGAGTATAAACGGGAATCAGGATATCTCACTGCTTCATGGGTTGCCAGGATCTCCAAATGATGCCTGTTCTTTCAAAACAGTCACCATGGAAAGCTCTATGCTTTTTTTCAACAACTTCTGAAACCACTTCGAATTTTCTTTTCAAATCGCTATCACAATTAGTTTGGGCCTCTCCTTTTCCTCCCTGATTTTCATTTTCCCTCTCCCATGCACGCAAGTTCTTTATAGACTAGCCCTGACTTTGACCAAAAATAGATTATCTAAAATAATCAGTTACTTGCTTATCACATATAGCTCTGAATGTCTTTCTGTTGTACCAAAAACTAAGTTTTTGTCCTCATTTCTCAACCATCCTCAAAAAATGATGACCTGCCACCACAAAGGTGTACATATTTTAAATGCTCTGCAGATTGTTCAGGATATTGCAAAGGAAGAGGTCTAAAGACATTTTATATTTTATTAGCAGTGCTGAAGTAAGTGAATAACTTTCAAAGTGAACACTTTCAAGGAAGAAAATTATTTTGGGTATTTCATTTTAGTATGCATGTTTAAAAAGTTAGCCAGATTAAATTATAGCTATACTTTATGTGTGTATACATTCTATGCATGGGTTTGAGTGTGTACAATCTTAAAATCTTTTTAGTTAATCACAGCACAATTCGCAATTGCAAAGATGTGGAATAAGCCTAAATGCCCTTCAACTGATCAGTGGATACAGAAAATATTACACACACATACACACACACACACACACACACCACACACACACACACACACACACACCATGGAAAAATATTAGACCATAAGAAAGAATAAAATCATGTTTTTTTGCAACAACTTAGAAGAAATTGGATACCATTATCCTAAGTGAAGTAACGCAGGATGAAAAACCAAACATTGCATGTTCACACTTACAAGTGGAGCTAAACTAAAGGTCTGAAAAGACATAGAGAATGGTATAACGGACATTGGAGACTTAGAGGGGGAGGGTGGGAAGAGGGGAAGGATGAAAACTCACCTGTGGGGTTCAATGTGCACAGGTGGAGGTGGTGGGTACTTAAAGCCCAGACTTCACAACTCTACAATGCAACCACGTAAACAAAAAGCATCTGTACTTTAAAACTATTGAAATAAAAGTTGTAAAAAAAAATCTCTTGCATACTTTTAAAAGGAAGATTAAAACCGAAAGAAAGCGGGAGAAAAATCTGCATATGCCATGAGAGGAAACGCCTGCTGGGAAAGCATCAATGTAAGGAAGATCCAATAGTCTTCCTTTATACTTTTACCCAGAAAAGCCATCACATTTGGGAATACAAATGCTGTAAAAAGGTAATTGCATCTAAAAATTTGAAACACATTTAAGAGCTTGGCTCTATAGTCAACATTCCAAGAATCTAAAAACCTGTGTCTTTAAAAAAAATAATCCATTTCCAAATATACCAGCAGTGCAAAAAAAAAAAAAAAATGTAGGGACATTTTAAGAGATGTTCAATGATGTTCACCACAATCAGAAGTGTCTGGACGCTGATGGTAACCACTTTGAGCACCTCTTGTAATTGTGGAAGTCAAATGTGACTTGTATTCATCTTACTGAGTGTTACAATTTTAATACAGTTTCCCCCTTTCTTAAAATGTGTATACATATCTTGGCACCCTCTGTATTTTATTCTATTTTTTTAGTTGTTTCAATTACTGAAATATTATGAATAAAATTTAATGTAATCAACATAAAATTTTTGTCTTAATGTTATAATATTCTCAAAGACTACATTTACATTTTATCTGGGCATTTCTTTTTTTTTCATAACTCTGAAAATTCAGGAAACATAAATGCACTAACCTTTTACTCCTAATGCATGCACACAGCATTGTTTAATAATTCAAAGAGCTTTCTATAATGATGAAGTCATACTGATGAACTCAATAGGAAAATGCTAATACTATTAAACAAAACTTAAATAATTCATTGTAGAAACTGGGCACAATAGAGCAAGAAAAAGAAATTTCAACTGCTCAAAATATTTTGCTCTTCTTATGCCAATGCATATTTCCTAAATCCTAGTGACAGTTTTTCCTCTTTTGTTGGAGTACATGACAGCTATTCATATACGCCAGCAGGTGCAAAAGATAAATGCTTTCCTAAGAAAGTCCAGAATGTCAGCTTCCATGTGTGTGATGGGCCGACTTCCATCATTTTTGCATAAGCTATCTCCTGGGACAGCCATTGCCAGATCTTCTTATTATACTATCAACTAATTCTCATCTCAAAAACAGTCATCTGAGTTGCACTTTTATTTTTGAGACTCACTGATAGGTGATGAAATAAAAAAGTCAAACAGAATACAGAGAATAAGTTTATTAATAATTTTATTTAACACCAAACAAATCTAGAATCCAATCTCTTGAATATGGTATTGTGCATTTCAGAGTTATGACATCAATAATTATTAAATCTGCCTATATAAAACAACATTTTAAAGCTGAAAAAAGTCAGTAAATAATTTTTGTAAATATAAAATTATTGGAAGATTCTAAAATGAAATAATTAGTGCCAGTCATGAATAAATTAATTTTAAAAATTTGATTGCAGCCGAGCTTGGTGGCTCAGCCTGTAATCCCGTGCTTTGGGAGGCTGAGGTGAGTGGATTGCCTGAGCCTGCGGGTTTGAGACCCGCCTGGGCAACTTGGTGAGACCTCATCTCTACAATAAATAAAAAATTAGCTGGGCATAGGTAGCGTGAGCCTGTAATGCCGGCTACTCGGAAGGCTGAGGCGGAAGGATCGCTGGAGCCCAGCAGGGCGAGGCTGCAGTGGCCGGAAGCGGCCACTGCACTCCAGTCTGGGCGACAGAATGAGATTCCAACTCAAAAAAAAAAAAATTTGATTGCAATTTTAATAACATAAAAGTTTTTACTTTGCTTTATACTTTTTATTTCCTTTGGTGTTTATATATAGAAACTCTTTTTCCGATGATTGTAAATGAAAAAAGCCACATTCAGGTTGTGTAATTAAAGGATGATTTTTCACAATTTATTAAAGGTGACATGACGTTCTATAGAAGATAACACAGACTTTCTAAATAGTTTTGAGTTAAGAAGCTAAACTGGAATTTGTTTTGGTAAAAGGAGAAAAAAGATGAAACTCTCCCCCAAATCAACCATTAACAAGATTTTGAAAGGTGTATGAAAATTGTCATATGAAGAGAATTGAAAAAAAACTGGATATACTTTTTTTTTTTTTTTTAGTTGGAGTCTCACTCTGTTGCCCAGGCTGGAGTGCAGTGGCATGCTTGCGGCAATCCCAGCATCGACCTGCTGGGTTCCGGTGATCCTCCTGCCTCAACCTGCCAAGTAGCTAGAACTACAGGTGTGTGCTACTTTTAACATCTTAAACATTAGCATGCTTTTGAGGTATGAATTCCTCTAATACAAAATAAGATATATTTAAACTTGGTAATGGTAATCTTATAAATAGTCAAAATGAGTTAACCCTCTGATTATTCTTCCTAATTTTTCTACATATGAAGGGAGACCCCAAAAAACTCAGAATTTATTCATTAAAAATTGTGTATTTATTCTTACATATTTAAACTTCAGTTACCATTAAAGTACTCTCTGTTTGCCATTTACTTCAAGCAAAAGAAATAAAAGTAATCCAGATAGGAAAGGAAGTTATATTTTTTGCGGATGGCATGATGTTGGAATATCTCATGGAACCTACAATAAAGCTACTATAACCAATAAGTGAGTCTAGCAATGCTTCAGGATACAAGATCAATCAATTGAATGTCTACATATTAGTAATAAATAATAGGAAAATGAAAGAAATTAGTATTTATAACAGCATTAAGATATGAAATAGAGATAAATCTGACAAAAAAGGGACAAGATATATACTGAAAAATACAAAATATTGCTGAGGAACATTAAGGACTAAATATGTGAAGAGATGTACTATGTTCATGGATCAGAACACTAGATATTGTTCAAATAACAGTTCTCCACAAATTGACTTACACGGTCAATGAATTACATTCATGTGCATATTGTCTAAGGTTGCTTTAATGCTACCGTAGCAGATTTGAGTAGTAGTTGCACCAAGAGTCTATATGGTCCATAAAGTCTAAATTATGTGTTATCTGACCCTTTACAGTCAAACTTTGTTCTATTTCATCCTCCACACTGGCCCTAGGTATTTTCTGCCTCTTCTTGTGTAACCTCTGACTCTTATACACCACCATGCTGAACTTATAACTGATAATTGAATGTACCATGTTGTATCTCATCTGTGGATTTGCATGCTATTTTCTTCATCTGAAATGTTCTTTAACTGCTCTGTCTTCCATCTCCCTTGGTTATCTCTCTTTTCACCTTTCCCACCCCAGTTTAAAACAGGGCTTCCTTTAGAGAGCCTTGTGGAGCCCTGAAATCTCAGGGAATTACCCTGACCATGTGCTCCTGTTGAGCACTCTATGCTGTCTAATGTAAGAGTTAGCACGCTGTAAATCATTGCTTCTGTTTCCTCTGAAGATTGCAAGTTGCATGAAGAAGAGATTGTATCTTTTAAAAAACTTTTAGTGGAGACTGACATGTAACATCTTCTCAGTATATAACTACTGAATTAATTAATATATAAATGACAACTTTGGACCAAAATACCTTTGGATCTTGGCAGCATGGGCAAAAAAAACCCTTTTGTGAATATTACAATGCCTTTGACCATTGTTCTCTTCCAAAATAATTCCACATCAAGTTTTCTAGTTAGACTAGATTCTTTTTTTTTTGAGTTGGAGTCTCACTCTGTCGCCCAGACTGGAGTGCAGTGGCATGCTCCCGGCCACTGCAGCCTCAACCTGCTGGGCTCCGGTGATCCTTTCGCTCAGCCTTCCAAGTAGTCGAAACCACAGGCACGCTACCATGCCCAGGTGTTTTTTGATTTATTGTAGAGATGAGGTCTTGCCAAGTTGCCCGGGTGGGTCTTGAACCCGTGGGCTCAAGCAATCCACTCACCTCAGTCTCTCAAAGCGCTGGGATTACAGGTTGAGCCACTGAGCCCGGCCTAGACTAGATTATAATTTGAGACACAGAGCTACAGTTCTCTGAATGTAAATTTTAAAAAGATTGTGAAATCCTATCACAAAGAATTCTATCAACGTTTGTGAAATTAACCTTTCCTCTATTATAGCATTGCTTTCTGAATTGTTTTTGCAGTCTTATTTTAAATGAAAATAATTCAATTTTATTGAATTATTATTATTATTTTTTCTTTTTTTTGAGTTGGAGTCTCACTCTGTCACCCAGACTGGAGTGCAGTGGCCGCTTCCGGCCACCGCAGCCTCGCCTGCTGGGCTCCGGCGATCCTTCCGCCTCTGCCTTCCAAGTAGCCGGAATTTTACAGGCATGCGCTACCACGCCCGGCTGATTTTTTGATTTATTGTAGAGATGAGGTCTCGCTGCCCGGGCGGGTCTCGAACCCGTGGGCTCAGGCAATCCACTCACCTCAGCCTCCCAAAAGCGCGGGATTATAGGCTGAGCCACCGAGCCCGGCATTTGAATTATTTTTTTTTTAAGTACACTCTGATGCAATACACCTATCGAGATGATTTTTCCACTGCTTAAAACACTTTTTAAACTTGCCAATTTCACTCCTTTTAGTGTTTTGCCATTTTTGTTTCACCTCTTCCACAATGGCAAAATGTTTCCTTTGAGGACTTTGGTCACAGAGAAAACATACAAAAAATTAGCTTGGGGCAAGATTGGGTGAATGGGGAGGATGATACATGGTAATCATGAGGTTATTGGTCAAAAATTGCTGAATACCCAGCGTGATATGGGCAGATGCGCTTGTAAATCACCCACCATGAAATGGGCAAACACATTGAAATAATGTCCAAAAGAAAATAAGAAAATTCCCTGAAGCCGAAGACAGCCTCTCACAATAATGCTATCTGGTACACTGATGGCTTCCTAGAACACTTCCCTAGTGGGAAACCTCTCGTATAAGTACCCTACCTGTACCTAGAATTAAGAGAATAAAGTTCTAGACCGTGGCAAGTGTAACAAAACTTGAGTGTCCTGGGCTCCATTTGTTTGTTCCTTGCATCACAGTGCCAGCACTGTTTCCAATTGAAAGATGAGACTGACTGGATTTACATGGCATATACAGAAATCAGTCTTTGAGCCAAGGCAAGATCTGTCTTGCTAGAGTTACAGCTACCTCAACTTAGGCAAACTTAGTTCTTCTCAACTTGAGTAATTACAGCCTTGATATCTTAGAGGTCTTACTCTGTAGGCAGGGCTGGAATGAAGTGGTGTGATCCCAGCTCACCACAGCTTTGGCCTCCTTGTTCAAGGCATTCTTCCACCTCAACCTCCAGAGTAGCAGGGACTTCAGACATCTGCCATCATGCCTGGCTAATTTTTGTGGGTTTTTTTTGTAGAGATAAGGTCTCTCTACATTGCCCAGGCTGGTTGTGAACTGCTGTGCTGAAGCAATTCTCCTGCTTTAGGCTCCCAAAGAGCTGGGATTACAGGTGTGAGCCACTGTGCCCAGCTAAAGAAAACTTTTAATATATAGAGAATCCATCTTCATTCACTCCTATTATTAAAGTGGATGATTTTTTTCCCACAATTTTTTATATTATGTGCCCTGCACACCCAAGTTCTCCTGAAGCCATGTTCATTTTATATCAAAATACTGCAAATAGCAGCAGTATTAATTACTTTCTTTTTTCTGCTGTTTTGTCTAACAGATAGAAGTTTAAAAAAAGAAGTTGGTGAAATAATTATTTACACATATATCAGAATATTACTGTATTTTAAAGAAGAATTATTTGGAATGAAATAAGTCTGTCGTAATTTGATTCTATTAAAAAAATCCTCTAGTATTCTTAAATTGTAAAGAGTTTTTAATCTCTCTTATTTGGAAAATAGGACATCTACATGTTCTAAAAATATATTATCACTAATTCAATCAAATTTTCATCAACAGATTTTAGTAATATCAATCATTATCTCAAATTTACTATTTTAGAGAAGATTTTGAATAGTGAAGATTTTTTGTAATGATAAATGTAAACCAAATAAGAATTGAGGTATTTCTTTATTGTCTGGTAACACTGCTGAAAAAATAATGTCAGACACAATCATGGGGTGTCACCTCCAATCTTTAAGCCAAATGTAAATTTATGTCAGATGCTGGAGAATTCTGTATTTATATCACTATATGGTCAAAGAGAATCTGCAAATGAGGATTGTGAAGCCAGGTAGGAAGAGGATTAGGCAAAAGTTAAAAAAAATTAGCTAACCATAACTTCTTGTTTAAAGAGCTTTTCAAGCCTTATGATGTCAAATTACTGCACAAGTCATAATGTAAAAGTAATAAAATACTCTACAAAAATGTTAAATAGAATTTAAATTTTTAACTTAGGGGATTTGAAATTCCATCATTCTCAAATGGTTGTGAGGATGATTAAAATCATGAAGGAAGACTGAAAGAAAAAAAAGACATGCATTATTGGAAATATAATACAAAGTTCAAGGCTGTTACATCAGTGTTTATAGAAATGTAATGTTTTCCAACGTATGGTTTATTCCTTGAAAAGCTGTACATGGGTAATAATGATCATCAATTCAAATTAATCTCACACACACCGGAGTAAATTAGAAATGAAAAGCTTCTTCAATTACCCAGATTAACATAAATGATTTATTTCCTTTTGCCAACATGAAAGGGAGTGAATTGAATGTCCATGAAGGATAGCATTTACCACCCTGCACTAAGGTGAGAGAGCTCATTCAGCACAAATATTCCCAGAAAGGGCTCAATTTGGCAGTAAAAAAAACCCTCTATTCCAGAGGTCACCATATCAGTTCAACTTCTTGCTGCTAAGAGCAACAAGTCCTGTCGAAGTCCATCCCTGAGAAGCAGCAGTTGTTCTGTAGAATCCTATCTTCCAACGGGGAATAGTTCTCATGCCCCTGTCTCACTTCCTCAGACAATTTCTTGTCTTTACCGATGCCATCCTTAGTCACAATCCCATGTCTTTGCTCATCCATCTCAATTGTCCACTCCAAATACTCTCCACATTTTATACAGTCTTAAACCCAGCTGAGTATCATACTTGCCCAGGATTTAAGGCAACCCCAGTTCCTTGTCATGTCCTACAAATCCCTACTTCATGTGTCTCTGCTGAATCTTCAGTGTCTCTGACACCCCAAGCTCTATATCATCTTGGAGCTGCCACCTGGTTCATTTGATCTTGGCTTAAACCCCACACCCTCAAAGAGGCTCTTCTTGTGTATCTCAAGTAGGTTATCCACACCTGTCCTCCAATTCAGTACCTTCTTTTCTTCCCAGTGGGGTCACAATTTTTAATTATTTTCTTTTGCTTCTCTCTCTCTTTTTTGTATCTGTGCTGGAATATAATCTCTCTTAGGGCAGAGATCATTGCCTATCTTGTTCAAGTTGTGTTCCTAATGCCTGCCATAAAGCAAAAACTCAATAAATGCTTATTCAATCAACTCTGTTCTGCCCTGATATTTCTGTTTCTAATTCTCTTTTTTTTTTTGTTTTTTTTTTTTTGAGTTGGAGTATCACTCTGTCACCCAGACTGGAGTGCAGTGGCATGCTCCCAGCCACCACAGCCTCGACCTACTGGGCTCAGGTGATCTTTCTGCCTCAGCCTTCCATGTAGCTGGAACTACAGGTGTCGCTACCATGCCCAGCTAATTTTGGATTTATTGTAGAGATGAGGTCTCGCCAAGTTGCCTGGGCTGGTCTCGAACCCGTGGGCTCAAGCAATCCACTGGCCTCAGCCTCCCAAAGTGCTGGGATTATAGGCTGAGCCACTGAGCCTGACCTGTTTCTAACTCTCTTTATTCTTATCCGATCCACAGTAAAACGAACGCATTATTTACTCAATTTTATCATTACTGTTCAAGCCAACATGTATACTGACCATATGCCAGGACTGTAAGGTGCTCCTTTTGCAGCTATTATTTACTGAGTGCTCATTACTTGCTAAGCACCATTATCAGTGCTATACATATGCTATCCCATTGTGTCACCACAACAATGTGAACAAATAACTACTTTTTAAAATTTTAGATTCAAGGGTACACATGCATGTTCATTACATGGCTATACTGTATAGTGGTGGGAATTGGGTCTCAGGTAGTCCATTCCCCAGGTAGTGAACATTGTACCCCATAGGTAATTTGTGAACCCTCTCTTCCTCACCTTCTTTCTACCTTGTTGGTGTCCTAGTGTCTATTATTGCCATTTTTGTGACCATTTTTGTGCCATTTTTGTGGCCATTTTGTGACCTACATGTGAGAACATGTGGTGTTTGGTTTTCTGTTTCGGAGTTAGTCTACTTAGGATGATTATCTTCACCTCCATTCATGTTGCTGCAAAGGACAGACATGGCTTCATTGTTTTTTATGGCTATGTAGTATTGCATGGTGTATATCTACCTCTTTTTCTTTATCTAGTCAATTGTTGGTGGGCACCTAGGTTGGTTCCATGATTTTGCTATTGTGAGTAGTGCTGCAATGAACATACATATACAGGTATGTTTTTTATATATTGATTTCTTTTCCTTAGGGTAGATCCTTAGTAGTGGGATTGCTGGGTCAAATGGTAATTCAATTTTTAGTTCTTTGGGGAGCCTTCATATTGTTTTCCATAGATGTGGAACTAGTTTACAACTACACCAACACTGAGTGTTTCCTTTTCTCCAAAACCATGCCAGCATCTGTTGTTCTTTGACTTTCTAATAGTCATTCTGACTGGTGTAAGGTGATACCTCATTATGATTTTAATTTGTATTTCTCTGATTAATTATGTTGAACATTTTTTTCATATGTTTGTTGGTCACTTGTGTGTCTTCTTTTGCAGAGTGTCTATTCATGTCCTTTGCCCACTTTTTGAGGGGGTTATTTTTGTGTGTGTGTTCAGTTGTTTGAGTACCTTGTAGATTCTGGATGTAAGTCCTTCATCTAAGGCATAATTTGCAAATATTTTCTCTCATATTAGGGAGGTTTCATGTTCACTCTATTGATTATTTATTTTGTTGTACAGAAACTTTTAGTTTAATTAAGTCACCCTATTCAATAAATGATGACTGGGAAAACTGGTCAACCATATGCAGAAGAATGAAACTGGACCTCTATCTCTCACCATATACAAACATTAGCTCAAGATGGAACAAACAACTATTTTAAACCTGTATTTTACATATGAATAAACTGAGATACACAGAGATTAATAATATTCCCATATCATTAAGAAACCATCAAGAGAGTAAAGAAACAATCCCCAGAATGGGAGAAAAATATTTGCAAACTGTGCATCTGACAAAGGCCTAATATCCTGAATCTACAAAGAACTCAAGTGAATCATCAGGGAAAAAACCAATAAATAACCCCATTAAAAAGTGAGAAAAGGTCATGAACAGACACTTCTCAAAGGAAGACATATAAGCAGCCAACAAACATGAAAAAGTGCTCAACATCACTAATCATCAGATAAATGCATATCAAAGCCACAATGAGACACCATCTCACACCAGTGAGAATGGCTATTATTAATAGTAAAAAAACCCCAGATATTGGCAAGTCTGCGGAGAAAATGGAACATTCATACGCTGTTGGTGGCAACGTAGGCTAGTTCCTCCCCTGTGGAAAGCAGTTTGGCGATTTCTCAAAGATCTAAAAATAGATCTACCATTCAGTCCAGCAATTCCACTTCTGGGAATGTACTTAAAGAAGCATACATCATTCTACCAAAAACACACTTGTACATTTATCATAGTGCTATTTGCAATAGCAAAAACATGGAACCAACCCAGATGTCCATCAAGGTGGACTGGATAGAGAAAATGGGGTACATATACACTATGGAATACTGTGCAGCTTAAAAAAGAATAAAATTATGTCCTTTGCAGCAACATAGTTTCAGCTGAAGACTATCATCCTAAGTGAATTACCACAGAAACAAAACGGAAAACCACATACTGTTACTCTTAAGTGGGAACCGAGCACTGGGCGCACACAAGCACAATGATGGGAACAACAGACACTGGGCATGATTAAAGAAGGGAAGGATGCAAAACCACCTATTGGGCACCATGATCCACTGGGGGTAGGTGCATGGGTTCATCAGAAGCCCCATCTTGCCTTTATGCAACATACCTATGTCTTTTTCTAACTCTCTTTATTCTTATCTGATCCCAAAATGAACTCATTATTTACTCAATTCCATCTTCACTTGTACCCTCTGATTCTATAATAAATAGAATAAAAAGAATGTGCCCAAGATATCACGAACAATAAGTGATAGAGCTGAGATTCCACACTCTATTGAGTAAAACACAATTTCCACATTAAGATGAATACCAGGAGAAGGGAAAGTAACATGAGCTGGAAATTCAAAAAAAGAAATAGATAATACCATCCGCTTAAAGGAGACCAGGAAAATTTGTCTGAAGATGGCAGCTGAGATGAGCTTTGAAAAAAATTGGAGTTTTGACAGGAATCAAAGCAGGAGGCCCTTATCAGAAAGAAAATAGCAAGACTATAAAGGAAAAAGAGATATTAAGTACGAACAGGAAATAGCAATGTGGAAGTTATCTGTTGTCCCATCTCTTGAGCCCAAATTGTGAAAGTCCTCCCCTAGATCACTAAGGAATGTATCTGTGACTGAAAAATAAATAAAATGCAATCAAGGTTTCAAAATTACAGTGATGATTACTGTAGACCTATTCTCTAACTTATTAGTAATGCAACACTCTTATTAATTATCTATTTCTGGTGTCCATTCTTTCAGTTAGATCTTAATTTTTTTTTAATGGCAGGCAGCATACCTTACACTTTTGTGAGAGGCATTATGAAAGCTGACTTGAAAATTTCTGGTCAACAAAGATCTGAGTATCACATATTCTCACTCATATAGTGGACCTTGAATATCCAATGTAATAGTATAAGAAAATGACAGTGGTGGGAAACTATGGGGGGCAGAGGGGAAGAGAGATGGGATTAATGGTAGTAAATATCTGTCTGGGAATGGGGAGACATCTCTTATCAACAAGGGTGACAAAGCGAAGCATATTTGTATGCCTAACCCTTAACTGTACCACACAATATCATAATGAAAAATATTGATTAAATAAAAGAAAGGCAAGAAATAAATTATTTCCTACGTTAAACCTAAAAAAAAGAAAAAAAAAAGAAAATTTCTGGTCCAGAAGAGATAAAGTTAGAGGAGACTAGAGAGATGCCAGGCACTACGCTAGGTTATGCCAATGCACAGTGATAAAAAAATATTCTGTGATAAAAAAAATTAAGCCTCAAGGGGCTTAATGACACAGATTTAATGACTGGTATAAACCTTACAATAGTGTAAATATATTAGAAGAAATACAAAAAGTTACAGTTCTCAGTTGCTACAAAACAAGAGTATGGTATTCAAAAGTTAACTTCAATAGGCATTTAAATTACTGTGATATTTTCCAGAAGTGTTTATATAAAACCTTTTCAAGACTAAAGCCATATATTACTATGATGGTGACTACTAATAAAAGAAAAGTTGCAACACAGTTATTTACATAAAACAGTGGAAGGTCTCCTTGAAAACTTTCTTGATGTGATTACATGAATTCTCCTTGGTGAGTAATTCAACTTAGTATTTGCTTTCTTATATTCCCTGCCTATTGCTCTCTATAATCAAGTTTTTGAACTGGAGAAACTTATAATGGCTTTTTTTCTCTTTCAGTAAGAATAAATTACCGTTAATTCTCTTCACACATTCCTACCACACTTTCATTAGAATATTTATCTAGGCCGGGCTCGGTGGCTCAGCCTGTAATCCCAGCACTTTGGGAAGCCAAGGCGAGTGGATCGCCTGAGCCTGCAGGTTCAAGACCAGCCCTGGCAACTTGGCAAGACCTCATCTCTACAATAAAATAAAAAATAGTTAGGCATGGTAGCACACCCAGACACTGTAGTTCCGACTACTCCGAAGGCTGAGGTGGAAGGATCGCCAGAGTCCAGCGGGTCAGCACTGGGGTGGTCAGGAGTATGCCATGGCACTCCAACCTGGATGAAGGAGTGAGACTCCAACTCAAAAACAAACAGACAAACAAAACAAAAACAAAAAAGAATATTTATCTAAAGCCCCAGTCAACTCAAAGGCGCACGTGTGCGTGCGCACACACACACACACACAATTAAAACTTGCATTAGGAAAGGGCTGAGCTAAAGGTGTGAGGACGATTATCCCTTATTTATCCAAATGAAGGAATATATTTTTTTTCATTTATTCACTCCAGAAAGACTTTTAGCTTTACTTTCTAAATCTAGGCTACTACAAAACTGTGCTACAACAAAGTCATGAGGAGTCATTTGCCTTTTTAAAACAAATTTCTTCAGAAGAGACACCAGTGAAATACACACATGAAGCCTTGCTGTAAGGCCACAGCAAGAAGGAAGCCATCTGCAAGTCAAGGAGAGAGCCCTCAGAAAAAAACCAAACTTGCCAACATCTTGATTTTAAACTTCCAGGCTCCAAAACTGTGAGAAAATAATTTTTTTTTTTGAGTTGGAGTCTCACTCTCACCCAGGCTGGAGTGTAGTGGCACGCTCATGGCCACCCCAGTGTCGGCCTACTGGGCTCTGGCGATCCTTTCGCCTCAGTCTTCCAAGTAGCCAGAACGACAGGTGTGTGCTACCACACCCGGCTAATTTTTGATTTTTTTATTGTAGAGATAAGGTCTCACCAAGTTCCCCCTGCTGGTCTTGAACCTGCAGGCTCAGGCAACCCACTCACCCTGTCCTCCCCAAATGCTGGAATTACAGGTTGAGCCACCGAGCTTGGCCAAATTTCCATTTTTAAACCACCTAGTCGGTGGTATTTTGTTATGGCAAACTAATACAATACAATACAATAGCAAACTAATGCACTTGATATGATACAATCTTATTTGGGATCTTATGTTGGTGGATCAAAGAATCTACAACTGTGCTGGCCAAGGTCCTGTGTGCAAAAGGCAAACTCATACTCAGAATAAGTGTCAACTACATTCAAAATGACTTGCCTCTCTGTCAGGGAAAGTCATTTGCACCAAGTGGTTGGCTGATCTCAGGTGGACACTGTGTAAGGCTCAGTCTTAGCCCTTATTTCTGGCAAGCTACACATTCAGCAGGGGCAATAGTTGCATCATACTCAGCCGATGACAGAAGCTACTGGCCAAATGACTCTGTCTACTTGTTTCTTTAAAGTCTCTTCAATGATACGTGTTTTCTAGTGGGTATTTACATCTGATACAAGTAAGAGTACTGTATAGAGAGAAGACCTTACAGCATGCCTATCTCTATAAATCCATGCTCATGCCTTTTCCCCAAACTTCCAAAAAAATTTTTTTCTTTTGTTGATTTGTGTGATGAAGTATTGATAATCTAGACATGTAGAGTTTTGTTTTTTTTGTTTTTTTTTGAGCTGGAGTCTCACTCTGTCACCCAGACTGGAGTGCAGTGGCTGCTCCTGGCCACCACAGCTTCGACCTGCTGGCCTCTGGCGATCCTTCCGCCTCAGCCTTCCAAGTAGCTGGAACTACAGGCGCGCGCTACCACGCCCGGCTAATTTTTGATTTATTGTAAAGATGAGGTCTCGCCAAGTTGCCCAGGCGGGTCTCGAACCCGCAGGCTCAGGCAATCCACTCACCTCAGCTTCCCAAAGCGCGGGATTACAGGCTGAGCCACCGAGCCCGGCTGATATGTAGAGTTTTAACAGTCCCTTGGAAAGCACCCAATCCAGGTAAGGCCAGTTGTAGCAGAGTGTTCTCCACTCATCCACAGGCAGACATTGCTCACAGATCCAGTGCTCCTTCCACTGATCCTGGGCATCGCTCAGATTACTTCTCTACATGATACTACAGGAAACCACTGTCTTGTGAGATAAAACACTTATTGTGTATATAAATGTATCCTGCAATTCAAAGCACTTTGGAAAGCTAAAATCTGTTTTTTCAATTCCCATGGAACCTGTTATTTAGGAAAGTGCTTTTTGGTACCTTGAAACACCATAATGGTTTAACAGCACTCCTGCAGGTTATAAAGCAGTCTGTGTTATGAACAACTTTTGCTCATGCTGTGCAGCTGGTGCTCCCCACCCCACCTTACACCTCAGCACGCGTGCATCCTGGCTCACTGGCTCTGTGAGTCCCTCCTTCAGCTTCTTGGGGGAAGCCACAACTTCCATCCACACCCTGGACAGAGGCCATTCTGAAAGATCTATTCTTATCTTTGTTCTCTCTCTACACTCCACAATCACTCCCACCCACACCCATGGCTACATGTAGGCGCTTTCCCCATCTAGGTCTTCAGCCCAAACTCCCCCAGCTATAGATCTACAATCCTGACTCCTGGTTGGAGTTTCCACATGCATGTCTCACTAGCACCTAGTGACTCTGCCTACTTGTTTCTTTAAAGTCTCTTCATATTCAAAAACTCCATCCTTCTCACCATAGTTTTCTAGCCCCTTCTCCTGTTTTCTTCTTTTACACGAACAGTATCACTACCCTCCGGTCACCAGAGTGGAAACCCTCATGTCTCTTCCAGGGAGTCTTTTTCACTCTGTCCTTTTAAATGATCCCCAGGGCTTGCCAATTCTAGCTCGGAAATGCCATTGACGCCTGTCACCTCCTCCCAATTTCCAGTGCCACTGCCTGTGTTTGGACTTTCATCCGTGCTCACTTTAATGCTTACCACCCCCACCTCAGCTTGTCTTCCTCCCCGAATCTCCCCTCTCTAAATTATCCATACAATCCACTTCCCTGTACACCCTAATAACATCTTCAAGGTATGTTTCTTTACAAATGTGATTGTTATTCCCCACTCCTCTTTAGAAAAAGTGCCTCCACCTTCCTTCAGAATAGAGACTATGTCTTCACATTACCTTTAAAATAAAGTCCAATTTCCTAAGTGTAGATTTCAAGTTTCTCTACAAATAAGGACCAGGTGCCTTCCTCCTCATACAGAGGCATGATTGAAAGCTCAGACTCTGGTGCCAGATTGCCCAGCCATGTAATGGTGAGTATAGCACTGCTACTAGGCTTAGAGGAGATGGCATCATTTTTTTCCCTCTACCCTAGAAAATCAGAGCAGATAATTTTCTATTTCACATGAAGGCAACATAAAGTCTTGGTTTCCTTGTCTATAAAGTGTGGCTAATACCAGGACTTTACCTCAAGGAGTTGTTGAGAGGATTCCATGAATCAACACATGGAAAGTCCTTAGAACAGGACCTAGAGCATTATAAGTGCCCAGTAAGTGTCAGCTGTTAACCCCTCATCTTACCTGTTTCTTTTTTTTTTTTTTTGCGTTGGAGTCTCACTCTGTCGCCCAGACTGGAGTGCAGTGGCTGCTCCTGGCCACCGCAGCCTCTACCTGCTGGGCTCCAGCGATCCTTCCGCCTCAGCCTTCCAAGTAGCCAGAATTACAGGCATGTGCTACCATGCCCGGCTGATTTTTTGATTTATTATAGAGATGATGTCTCGCTGCCCAGGCGGGTCTCGAACCCACGGGCTCAGGCAATCCACTCACCCAGCCTCCCAAAGGCGCGGGATTACAGGCTGAGCCACCGAGCCCGGCTTACCTGTTTCTTATACTTTAAGTGAACAGTAGAATTTATTTACTGTTACTCATGTAGAATCTGTGATTTTTACCTTTGTGCCTTTTATTGCTCATTCTAGTTCCTCCCTGAAAATTCCTTCCCCTAGTGGCTCCAATCAGTACCTTTTGATAAACTGTCCAAAAAACCCAATGCTGGTCCTCCCAAGAATTTGATGAAGTTTTATTTAAAAGTGATTTTGATATCAAAAGGGCAAAATTTGCTTATACAAACAGGTCAGGAATATATTGAGAGATCCATAGTTACTAGTGGTCATTACTAATTTCATGAGATCCTTATGTTTTGCCTGGTATGTCTGTTGCATTCAGATTATATGGAAGGTCAAGTGTGAAAATATCACACCTAGAAAATAAGTAGGCACTGATTTGAAATACCAAAATAAATCGAACTAAATGCTATGCACAGAAAATAGAAGGGAAAAAGAAAAGATACATGATCAGAATTAATCATCTTATTTCAAAATAGGGTATGCATTTGTGGTCTCATGCACACTACCTTTAAAAAGAGATTTTAAAATAGCATAAGAATATAATTTTTAAGGGGAAAGACCAGGAGAAGAGTTACTGAAAATTAGTCTGACTTATTTATGAGAATACAACACTCAATTTCAAATTGGCATATATGCAGCAATTATCAGGGTAATTAAAAACACAAAACGTAGATATGATTGAAAGTTACACGACTTGAATGTCATTATTCAATTTTACCAATGCTCACTATTTGAGTGGAAAAATTCTATTGGTTTTGAGGGGAAAAAATATGGAAGTGAAAACAGAAAAAATTACTAGAACCCAAATCTTCCCAAGCAGTGAAATAACTCCAAAAGAGTATCTCTCCTTATGAAAGTACTAGTTGCTAGAGCTCCCCTAGGACTTGATAGAACTAGAGACGCTTGCCAGGCATAAATGTGTAATTACCATTTAAATGAAAAGAGTAAAGCTGGTGGGTGAAATGAGAAAAAGACATTATCTTAGAGCCAACCAGAAGCTGGCACTTCAGACAACCATCGTCTCATCTACAGTCTGGTTAACAAAGCTACTGCCATTCTGCTACTCACTCTCACTCTTAACTGATACTCTCTTCTGCCAAAAGGAAATAGTAGGTTAAGTCTTTCTCTACGATTTTTCAGTCACAAGTTGTTCATTAGGCTCTGGCATACTCAATATATAATTTAACAGCATGTGTTTATGAAAAAGGCAGCCAAGACACATAAAGGCTTCTCTTTAATTCTACCTCTTTAGTTATTTGGGCATCAAAATTGTAAGAGTAAATGAGATTTCAGGGTTAATTTCTATTGGTTGTACAATCGTGATGGTTACGGATCATCTGATCTTGCCTACGGTCCAATAAGGGCTTTCCCTAATGACATCCCTGTTTGTGGATTTGACTGGGCAGCAAGTTGGATATAGAAAACACTGTCAGAAAGTCATTGAATGCTTTTTCCTTTTCTTCTTTTTTAAAAAAATTATTTTAAAGATGTGGAGTACAATTCAGGATTAAGTACACAAATGATCATCCTACAGGTAAAGTTTGGACCTCTGTTTGGTTCCCCACTTCACCTGGTTTGAATTCAGGGATCCTTACTGATGTTATTTGTACTCCTCCTCCCAGCAGTATCTCAAACTGCCAATCCCTTTCTTATAGTATTATGGTAAATGTTCAGGGTTCGCTTATGAGTGAGAACATGTGGTACTCAGTTCTTTGTTTCTGTGATAGCTCACTGAATATTATAGACTCTAAATCCATCCAGGTTGCTGTGAAGTCCATATGTTTATCCTTTATGGCTGCATAATATTTCATTGTGTATATGTACCACAATGTTTTATCTAGTCCAGTTTCAATGAGCAGCATGGTTGTTTCCATTTTTTTCTATTGGGAATAGTGCTGCAATAAACATACATGTGTAGGTATATTTTTGGTAGAATGATTTGAGTTCCTTCAGGTATATTCCCAGCAGGGAGATTGCTGGGTCATATGGAAGGACAATTTCTGGTTCTTTTTTCAATTGCCACATTGTTTTCCATAGAGGTTGAACTAGTTTGCATTCCTACAAGCACTGTAAAAGGGTTCTCCTTTCTCTGTATTCTCTCCAGCATCTGCTGTTGTTTGTTTTATTAATCATAGCCATCCTTACTGGGGTTAGGTGGTATCTCAATGTGGTTTTGATTTACATTTCTCTGATGATTAGTAAGGCTGAGCACTTTTTCATGTGTCTGTTGGCTGCCTGTATATCTTCTTTTGAGAAGTGTCTGTTCATGTGTTTTGCCACTTTTTTTTTTTTTTTTGAGTTGGAGTCCCACTTCATTGCCCAGGCTGGAGTGCAGTGACACACAGGTTCATGGCCCCTTCACCTGCTGGGTTCCGGCAATCCTTTTGCTTCAACCTTTCAAGTAGACAGAGCTACAGGTGCCTGCTACCATGCCCATCTAATATTTTTTATTTATTGTAGAGAAAAAGTCTTGCCAAGTTGACTAGCTTGTTCTTGAACCTGTGGGCTCAGGCAATCCACTCGCCTTGGTCTCCCAAAGTGCTGGGATTACAAGCTAAGCCACTGAGCCCGGCCTTTTTTACCACTTTTTAATGGGACTGTTTGTTTTTTTCCTTTCGGCGTGTTTGTCAAATATTTTTTCCCATTCTGTGGGCTTTTGCTTTGCAGAAGTTTTTCAGTTTGATGAGGTCCAACTTATGGCATGGACATCTTGGGTTTTGATCAGGAATTGGTTGCCTACTCTGTTTCCTATAAGAATGTCTCCTGCATTTTCTAAGATTCTTATAGTTTGAGGATTTATGTTGAGGTCTTTGATCTATTTAGAGTTGATTTTTGTGTATGGTGATAGTTAGGGTCCTATTTCAATCTTCTGCATGTGATCAGTCAGTTTTCCCAGCACCAGTTACTGAATAGGTTCTCCTCTCTCCAGTGGTTGTTGGTGGAAGCTTTGTCGAAGATGAGCTGGTTGAGACATTGAAGTTTTGCTTCCGGAATCTCTGTCCTGCTCCATTGGTCTATTTGGCTGTTCTTGTAGCAAGACCAGGCTATTTTAATTACTGTAGTCTTATAGTAAAGTTTAAACTCTGGAAGTGTGATACCTCCTGCTTTGTTTCTTTTGCTGAGGATTGTTTTGGATATTCATGGTCTTTTATGTTTCCATATGAATTTTTGTATTGTCATTTCCAGGTCTGAGAAAAATGATGTTGGTAATTTAATGGGTATTGTGTTGAATCTGTAGATTGCCTTTGGTAGGATGGGCATCTTAAAAATGATTCTTTCTAATCCTTAGCCTGGAATATTTTTCCATTTGCTTGTGTTTTCTTGGATTTCTTTGAGCAGTGTTTTATAGTTTTCATTGTAAATCTCTTTTACTTCTTTGGTTAGGAAAATGCCAAGGTATTTCCTTTTCTTTTCTTTTTCTGTGGCTATTGTGAATGGGATTGTGTTTTTTATTTGGTTCTCTGTCTGCTGGTGTATAAGAATGTGGCTGTCTTTTGTTCATTTATTTTATACCCTGAGACTTTGCCAAAGTCTTTTATCAATGCAAGGAGGTTTCTGACTGATTCTCTTGGATTTTCAAGGTATTGGATCATATCGTCAGAAAAGAGGGATAATTTAACTTCTTCTTTTCCTACTTGGATACCCCTAATTTCCTTTTCTTGTCTAGTTGCTCTAACTAGGACTTCCAACACAGTGTTGAACAGGAGGGATAAGAGTGGGCAACCTTGTGTTAATCCAGTTTTCAGGGGAAATGCTTCCATTTTCTGTCTGTTTAGCAATATGCTGACTGTAGGTTTATTGTAGATGGTGCTAACTATTTTGAGGTATGCTCCTTCTAAGCATAGGTGTTCAAGAGTTTTTATCTAGAAAGGATGCTGGATTTTATCAAAAGCTTTTTATCCATCTAATGATATCATTATGTGGTTCTTGTTTTTATAACTGTTGATGTATTTAATTACATGTATGGTCTTGTGGATGTTGAATCAGCTCTGAATCCTGGGGATGAAGCCTACTTGGTCATGGTGAATGATTTTGATATGTGTTGTTGGATCCAATTTGCTAGAATCTTGTTGAGAATATTTGCATCTATGTTCATTAGGAATATTGGCCTGTAGTTCTCTCTCTCTTCTCTCTTTTTAAAAAATTTTTTTACCTGGTTTGGGTATCAGTGTGATGTTAGCTTCATAAAATAATTTGAGGAGAGTTCTGTCTTTCTCAATTGCCTGGAATACCTTCAATAGGATTGATGTCAGCTCCTCATTGTATGTTTCGTAGCATTCCATTGGAAAGGCATCTTGACCAGGGCTTTTTTTTGTAGGTAGTTTTCTTATGACAGAGTCAATTTCCTGGGTTGTTATTGGTATATTTAGTGTCTCAGTATCCTCTTGTTTCAACCTTGGGAGGCTGTGTGATGTCAGAAAGTCCTCCATTTCGTTTAGGCAATTGAGTTTTGCTCCATACAGGTGTGCATAGTAATCTCTGATAAGCTTTTGTATTTCTTCAGGGTCAGTTGTGATTTGACTTTTACATTCTGATTGTGTTTATTTGGGCTTTTTCTGTCTTTTTCTTGGTCATTTGGCCAGAGGTCTATCACTCTTATTTATTCTTTCAAAGGACAAGCTTTTTGTTTTGTTGATTTTTTTCTATGATATTTTTGTCTTCTGTGTCCCAAATTTGGAGTTTTACTTTGGTGATCTGGATTCTTCTACTGAAGTTAAGGTTTTGGTGGTCTTGCTTTTCCTGCTCCCTTTGGTGATTTTTAGGCTGTTAACTTGTGATCTTTCAATTTTCTTGATGTGTGTTCATAGAAATATAAATTCCCCTCTTAGAAGTTTTTTCATGGCATCCCAGAGGCTTTGGTAAGATGTTTCTTCATTTTCATTTGTTTCCAGGAATCTTATAATTTCTGTTTTGATTTCTGTGTTGACCCAGGGGTTGTTCAGCATCATACTGTTTATTTGGGCTTTGGGGCAATTTTATTGGTGCTGTGGTCTGAGAAGGTGCCTGGTAGTATTTTGATCTTATGAAATTTGTTTATGCTTGATTTAGGGCCAAGAATGTGGTTGATCTTGGCCTACTGTCTATGTGGTGAAGAGTAGAATGTATATCCTGTGGTTGTTGAGTGGAGTGTTCTGTAGTTATTTATTAAGTTCATTTGGTCAAACGTCAGGTTGAGGTTCTGGATCTCTCTGTTGATATTTTGCCTTGATGATCTATCTAGGGTTGTTGGTGGGTATTCAAGTCCCCAGCTATAATAGTCTTAGAGTCAATATCTTTTTTTAGTTTATGTAGTAGCTGCTTTATAAACATTGGTGCTTCTGTGTTGGTTGCATATATATTTAGGATGGATATTTCTTGTTGATGGATTGAACCTTTTATCATTATGTAGTGTTCTTCCATATCTTTTAAGTTTTTAATAGTTTACAGGTTGTTTTGTCTGATATTAAGATCGTAACTCCTGTCTTCTTTTGTGGTCCATTCACCTAGAAATTTGTTTTTTATCCTCTAACTTTGAGACTGTGTGCATCCCTTGTTGTGAGATGAGTTTCCTGGATGCAGCAAGTTTTAGAGCTGTGTGTGTGTGTGTGTGTGTGTGTGTGTGTGTGTGTGTGTTTAAACCTGTTTGTCATTCTATGTCTTTTAGGTGGTGCATTTGTGTTCTCCTGTTTTCTTGGGAAGCGCTTGATTTTTCTTTTTTTTTCTTTCTCCTGTGCTTCATACCTTTCAAAGTGTCTCCTTTATAGTGAGCCTGGAAGCTGCATAATTTCTTAGGAATTGGATGTCTGGAAAGGATTTTAATTCTCCATTGCTAATGAAACTGAGCTTGACTGGGTAGAAACTTTTTGGTTGCAATTGTTTATCTTTGAGGACTTTGAAAACCGGTGTTTCTGCCCATAGGTATGCTGCTATTATGATCAGTTTTTTCTGTAGGTAGTCTGACCTTTCTTCCTTGCCACATTTAGGATTTTTTATTTTGTACCTACTTTGTGTAGGCAAATTACTATGTGTCTAGGATTGGTCTTTTCTTTTGATGCCTTGCAGGGGTTCTCTGTATTGCTTGTGTTTGAATAGTCACATCTCTGGTGAGATGGGGAAAGTTCTCTTGGATAATCTCCTGGAATACTTGCTCCAATGTGTTCTCTGTTCCTTTTTCTTTTTCTGGGATACCAGTCAGGCATAGGTTTGGCCTCTTGATATAATTGCACATCTCTTGGGGTTTTGTTCTTTCTTAGTTTTCTTTTTCTTTATAGATTGGATTAATTCCATGCTTTGGTCTTTAAGCTCTGTGTTTCTTCTGCTTGATTAATTCTGCTTTCTGTGCTTGTCATCTTGTTATTTATTTCCTGGATGAAGTTTTTATGATCAAAAATCATTGTTACAAGTTCTTTCTGCATTGCATCTTGTCTTTCTTGAGTTTTATTCACTCTTTTCATTCATTCCATAATCCCCATTGTATTCTGGACCAGTTGTTGGTGACATTCATTGTTTGGTCTCTGAGTTCTGATTTGTCAGGCATTATCTCTTTGGTACACTGGGAATTACCTGTGTGTTTCCGTTGATTTTTTCTTAATTTGTGACAGACCTCTTTCTTTTCTCTCTAGTTCAGTTATTCAGTGGTAGTGCACAGGGCTTTCACTTCTGTTGTTAGCTCAGCCCTGTATTCTTCCCTGATCAGGGCTCTGAATTTGTTCTATTTTGAAACAGAACTAGAGTGGGAAGCTTTGATGTCTCTTGTAGTTCTGAGAATAGAATAAGGTGGAGGATGGGGAGCTAGGATTCAGAAGCTACTTGTAATTTATAATGTTCACTGACTTGGGTATGGGTTCCCTGAGAGCCACTCCCCACCACCACTCTGTATAATGATGCACTGGGTACATGTGTGTACTCCTTTAGTCCAAGATAAAGTAATAGCAGAGAGGAGAATAGAGAAAAGTAGAATGAAATGGAATGGACAAAATAGTAAAAGCAAAGCAAACAAACAAAACATCACAGAAAAACAAAAGCAGAAACCCAAAACAACACACACACACACACACACACACACACACACACACACAATGCAAAAACCAAAGCAAATAGAAAAAAACAAAACAAAGCAAAACCCCCAAAAACAAAAACCAGGAAAACAGAACAGACACATACGCACAACATAAAAGAAGAAGGAAACAACAACAACAAAAAACAACACAAGAAAAAAAAAGCGGAAAATGTTGTAGTTCCAGCTACTTGGAAGGCTGCGACTGAAGGGTCACCTGAGCCCAGCAGGTTGAGGCTGCGGTGGCCATGAGTGTGCCACCTCACTCCAGCCTAGGCGACAGAGTGAGACTCCAACTTTAAAAAAAAGAAAAAAAGGAGAAAATGCAAGTGGAACCCTCCCACGTACATTCACACACACATTGAACTATAAAAAGAACAGAAAAAAAAGAAATTGAAAGATGAACACTCAATCATTCATGTACACACATAAACAGAAATCAAAAACAAAAAGAAGCAAGAAAGAAAAATAAAAGAAAAAATAAGAAAAATAGAGAAAAAAGGAGGGGAATACAAATGGAACCCCTCATAACCCCTCACATACACATCATTCACAAAGAAAAAGAAAAACAAAAAGTTAAAAAAAATTTCTGGGCACTCCGCGCCCTCTTGTGGCAGGTTCTATAATTGTTCCTCTCAGCAGCTCATGGATAAGCCCCTCTGCAGTCTGACAGAGCTGAGGCCTCTTTCACAATCTCCCCAGTGTGTGGCCAAGGGAAGGAGGAGGGGCTGTGGGGGTGGTAGGGCGTCAGTCCTCCTCTCCCACTCTGATATGGTCAGGGTGATCCCTCTAGTGGGGAGGTGCGCAATTGTCTCCACCCCAGGTACTGGTGTTGGGGGCACCCAAACAGACTTGTCCTGGAATAGAGTCCTCCTACTGTGGCTGACATCCAGGCTCTGCCTGAGTTTGAACCTCTTAGTCATGCCCCAGCAGTGTGGGTCTGATGTTCAGAGGATTGCTGGGGAGGAGGGGGTTGGGTAGCCCCAGATTCACTGCTGATCTCTTCAAGAGTCTTCTTTGTCCTTTTCTGGTCACACTTTTTGTCCCACAGCCTAATCTGGGTAGGGGGTGGGGCGCCTGAAACTTGGCACTTGTCCTGTCCATCCAAAGTTTGTGCTTTTAGGATATTCCCTCCGGGTCACGGTCAACCTCTGAATTGAAACCATGGAGCCACCGATCCAAACTCTGTGACTGGCCACGGTTAACCCACCAGTCACAGAGCTTGGATCGGTGGCTCCATGGTGAGCAAGCTGGAGCACTTCCCTGCTCAGTTTTCAAGTTGGTGGCAGGATGCCTGTTTCATCTTCTCCGGTAGGGTTCTTCCTCCAGCTGCCTCGCTGTACTCCCTCAGCAGCCCCTGTTGCCAACGTCCAGGGCTGTGGTGGTGAGGCATAGCCTGGAGCCCGCAGTCACTACCAGCAGCTTCTCCTGGGGAAGGCCTTGGCTGATTTGTGGAGCAGCTGTGGCACCAGCTGCTTCACCAGAGAGCTCTGACCACTTGCTCCTGAGTCCCAACTCAGTCAGCCACTCACACGTCCGCTTGCTCAAAGACATATACGCAGAATTGTCCATACACTCCCTCACTCACACAGGGTCTTGCATAGTCCAACTGACTCCACTGCTGTTTTCCTCCTTGCCTCCTGAGTGCTCTTTTCAAATGAGGTGAAATAGTATCATGTAGATTTCAACATTCTGGAAGAGTATCCAGTGTGTTATTATTGAACAGATGCATAATGAAATACAGAAGGTACAAAATTTGTCAAAAATGCATAAATTAACTAGAAAGACCTATTTCCCTGCCACACGTGTTATTTCAGAAGTTGAATCTATTCCTTTTGGGTTGCTGCTGCATTTCTTTTCATGAGATTAGGTAAATTTTCTGATGTGTTTGGCAAAACCAATTGGAGTTTATTAGGGTGGATTATGTTGCTTGAATTAATCATTGCATCTACCTAAAAAAACCTGAGTATTTCTGAAGTAAGAAGACTATTGTGAAGCATGAGAAAAACTAGTAAATCATGAAGTGAAAGGCAGTGCATACTCGTTCAACTATGTGACAAAAGTGATGAAATTGTAGGTTTCGTGCTACTTTATTCCTTTCCTTTCCTTCCTTCCTCCTTCCTTCCTTCCTACTTTCTTCAGGCTCTCACTCTGTTACCCACAACGAGTTTGGTGCCATGATCACAACTCACCACGGCCTCAGGTGACCTTTTTTGTCTCAGCCTCTTAAGTAGTTGGGACCACAGGCATGCACCAACAGTTTTGTTATGTTGACTAGGCTGGTCTCAAACTCCTGGCCTCAAGCAATCTTCCTGCTTCAGCCTCCCAAAGTGCTGAGATTGCAGGTGAGACAATGCACCTGACTATTTGATATCTTTTAAAAAGTGTGTTACAAATCAGTGTAATAAGTTAGACAAACCCTACTTACTCATTCAGTGATTTTTAAAAAAGCATTCAAAATTGTGCCTGGCTGGGCTTGGTGGCTCAGCCTGTAATCCCAGAACTTTGGGAGGCCGAGGTGAGTGGATTGCCTGAGCCCACAGGTTTGAGACCCACCCGGGGCAACTTGGCGAGACCTCGTCTCTACAATAAATAAAAAATTAACTGGGCGTGGTAGTGAGCACCTGTGGTTTCAGTTACTTGGAAGGCTGAGGCAGGAGGATTGCCAGAGCCCAACAGGTCGAGGCTGTGGTGGCTGGGGGCTTGCCACTGCATTCCAGGCTGGACGACAGAGTGAGACTCCAACTAAATAAATAAATAAAAATAAAATTGTGCCTTTTATATTTTGCATTTAAAAGTCCTTGTAGGATTATTTATGGTCAGCTGTATAGTAAAAGCTATTCTGCCATATCACTGCCCCCCTACCCCAGCAATAGCATTTTTATTTAAAATGAAATGTTCTGGTACAAAAGCTGGACAAAAAGGGAACATAAGAAGACAATTTTTAAAAAATTCCAAATATTATCAGGTTTTCTTTGGTAACCTTGTTTCAGAAAGAAAGAAAAAAGAAAGAGAAAGAGAAGAAAAAAGGAAAGAAGAGAGAGAGGGAGAGAGAGAGAGTGAGAAAGAAAAAAAAAAAGAAATGAGAGAGAAACCGAGATGAAACAAATCAAAGGAAATCATTGTAAACTCATGAATTACTTTGCATGCAGTACCCATAAAAGTTCTGGAATAATTATTCCAGAGTCAAACACTTAGTTTTGTAAAATTTCCAGCACTGGCACAAGTTAAAATAAACAACTCATTTTTATTCTGCTTACTTATACTTACAAAAAGGAAACAGAGTAATGTGAGATGGACAGAGATTAAATATCATGACTAAATATGAAAATAATTTACATATCCTCCATACTTAAACAGTTATAGTATTGGGGGATGATTATTCAGGTGGACCAATAGCAGTGAATACATGTATAGAAATGTACTCAAATGTGAATGGAAAGTTAATCTATGCAAAATATTTCACTTGTATCACTGGTGTGAAAAGGACTTTAAAAATAAATAGTGTTGGGACCAGACACAGTGGCTCACCCCTGTAATCCCAGCACTTTGGGAGACCGAGGAAAGAGGACTGCCTGAGCCCAGGAGTTTGAGACCAACCTGGGCAACATGACGAGACTGCCTTTCTATAATAAATTTAAAAAAGAATTAGCCAGGCATGGTGGTACGTCCCTGTAGTTCCAGCTATTGTAGGCTGAGGTGGAAGGATCACCTCAGCCCAGCAGGCTGAGCTGTGGTAGACATGATTGTTCCACTATACTCCAGCCTGGACAACAGAGTGATACTATGACTTCTCTTTCATTAAGCAGTAACATTCTTGTTCTCCTTTACTCATTTTTTACTTAAAGTCTACTTTGTCTAATATAAGTATAGCTACCCCTCCTCTCTCTTTCTCTCTCTCTTTTAATGGATCTTGCTTTAGAAACAATAAGTGAAAATGGATTTAGATTCTACTAGGGCACAAATGATGCTTGAAATATTAGATTCAATAATAAGAATCAGACTACCTAAGGGATTTTTTTGGTAAGTGAAGAATGAAAAAGGATTCACATAGAAAGTTATTGGGTATCTCTGACATGTCACCCTAATAATGTCTAGTAAGGTATGTCCACATGCATATCCTATGGCCGCTCTCAAATAATCTCAAAAAGGTGTGAGAGTAAGTAAAGCTGCAGAGAATATGAAGGACGTCAGTGAAATTCCTAATTCTTTGTTGCCCAGGAACTTTTTGTGCATAATTTAAATCCTTAATTTCGACATTTCCCTACTGCTATCAAGCATGCTTCTGAGTTGCTATTGTTAGTCAAGGTGTACACAAGGATTAAAAAATAATTACAACATTAGTTTGATTAAGGAATAATTAGGAGTATAAATATTTTATAAAAATAATCATAGGCCACATTTTTTGAGGCAGAAATAAATAGCTTCTACTCTTCATACTGTCTTTCATTGTAGGATTTCTTAATATTTAGAAAAGTTTCAATTCTCTAATACTTACAAAAACTATTTTAAAATGGGATTATAGGAAAAAAATTTATAGGACCCCTTAAGCACTTATCATCTATTTACCATGTTTGGAAGGAGAAAAGTCTCGAATAAATATTTAAATATTGAAGACAGATTGCTAAGAGGCAACTAGGGCTTGTGCCTATGACTGGTTTTTTAGTGATGTGGTCTATGAAGGAGTTGTAATTTCACCCACCAACTGAGAGAAGTAAGTTGGAATATAGCAGTGTCCTATGCAATGCTATAATCCATGAAGTATAAAAGGAGCAGTGATATTCTTTTTTTTTTTTTTCCGAGTTGGAGTCTCACTCTGTCACCCAGACTGGAGTGCAGTGGCTGCTCCCGGCCATGGCAGCCTTAACCTGCTGGGCTCTGGCGATCCTTCTGCCTCAGCCTTCCAAGTAGCTGGAACTATAGGCACCCACTACCATACCCGGCTAATTTTTTGATTTATTGTAGAGATGAGGTCTCGCCAGGTTGCCCAGGCAGGTCTCGAACCCGCGGGCTCAGGCAATCCACTCACCTCAGCCTCCCAAAGGCGCGGGATTACAGGCTGAGCCACCGAGCCCGGCTAAGGTTTGCTTTTTAAAAAAAGAAGACAAAGTGCTTTCTCTGAAGATGGAGTCAAGGAAAAGAGCTTCTGCTCTCTTTTGTTTTCTCTTTACTTGGAAGATCTTTTTCCATCTCTTCACTTTCAGTTTATTGTGTGTCCTTAAAAATGATGAAGTGAATTTCCTGTAAGCAACATAGAGTTGTGTCTTGTTTTTTATTCCATTCAGCCACTCTTTGTCTTTTCATTAGAGAATCAAATGTATTTACATCCAAGGTGATTATTGATAGCTAAGGATCTACTACTGCAATTTTATGCTTACTATGTAGTGAAAAAGGGGTAAATCCTCCAAGAAGATATAAAAATTGTAAATATATATTCACCTACATCAGAGCACTTAAGTATACAAAGTAATATTAATAGATTTGAAGGAAGAGAGAGATGATAATATAATAATAGTAGGAGACTTCAATGTCAACAATGGATAGATTATCCAAATGGAAAATCAATAAGGAAGCATAAGACAAGAGCTACACTTTGGACCAAATGGACCTCGTAGACATACACAGAGGATTCCATCCCATGGGAGCAGAATACACATTCTTCTTAAGCACACGTGGAACATTCTCCAGGGTAGGCCATATGTCAGGTCACAAATGAAGTCTTAGCAAATTCAAGAAGATTGAAATCATATCACGTATTTTTTTCTGACCATAATGTTATGAAACTAGAAATCAGTAACAGGAGGAAATTTGGAAAATTCACAAAAAAATGAAAGTTAAACAATATGTTATTGAACAACAAACGGGTCAAAGAAGAAACCAAAGACAAAGCAAAAAATATCTTGAGGCAAAAGAAAATGAAAATGCAATTTACCAAAATTTATGGAATGCAGCAAAAGTAATCTAAGAAGGATGTTTACAGCAATGAATGCCTACATTAAAAAAGATGAAAAATCTCAGATAAATAATTTTGTGTTACACATCAAGGAACTAGGAAAAGAACAAACTAAGTCCAAAGTTGGTAGAGGGAAGGAAATAACAAAAATCAGAACTGAAATACATGAAATGGAGACTTGAAAATAATATAAAAGATCAATACCACTAAGTTATTTTTTGGAAAAGACAAACAAAATCGACAAACTTTTAACTAGATTAACTATGAAAAAGGAAGAAGACTCAAGTAGATAAAATAAGAAGTGAAAGAGAAAACATTACAACTGATACCACAGAAATACAAAACATTGTAAGAGATTACTATGAACAATTATACATCAACAAATGAGATAACCGAGAAGAAATGGATAAATTCCTAGACAAATACAACCTGCCAACTATTAGGAAACAGAAAATCTGAACAGACAATGAGTGAGGAGATTGAGTCAGTAATAAAAGGTATCCCATCAAGGAAAAGGCCAGGAACTGATGGTTTTACTGCTGAATTCTACCAAACATTTAAAGAAGACCCACCCTTCTTAAGGGAATGCCAACCCTTCTCAAACTCTTCCAAAAAACTGAAGGAAAAAAGAATACTTGTAAGCTCATTTTATGAGGCTAGAATTACCCTATAACCAAAGCTAGACAAGGACACTTTGAGAAAAGAAAATTTTAGGCCAATATCCCTGATGAATATAGATGCAAAATCTTCAACAGAAATTTGTTTAATGAAATTCAACAGCATATTAAAAAGATCGTCTGGGCTGGGTGCGGTGGCTCATGCTTGTAATCTTAGTGCTTTGGGAGCCCAAGACAGGAAGATTGCTTGAGTCCAGGTATTTGAGACCAGCGTGGTCAACCAAGCAAGACCTTATCTCTACAAAAACTCAAAAAATTAGCTGGGTGTGGTGGCACACAACTGTAGTCCCAGCTACTCAGGAGGCTGCAGCAGAAGGAGAGCCTGAGCCTAGGAATTTGAGACTGTGGTGAGTTGCAAGTGTGCCACTGCACCCCAGCCTGGGTAACAGAGTGAGAATTACTAAAACAAAACAAAACAAAACAATCCCCCCCCCAAAAACCACATTTGTAAAAGGGGGAAAACGTCTCTAATAAGACGTTTTTGACGTTATCCGGTCAAAGGATACCTCCCCCAAACCCTCAAACTGTCAAGATTTCTAGTTCCCTTTTGCCTAGCACAGTCCTGGTTTTTACCTCTTCTCTCAGTATAATAATTATTTTAAAAAAATTTTATAGATGTGGGATACAACTGAGGATTAGATATACAAGTGGTTATCGTACAGGTAAAGTTTAGCCTTCCATTTGGTCCCCACTTTGCCTGGTTTGAGACCGGGTACCCTTATTGATGTGTTCCCACCACCCCAGCTGTATCCCACTACTGCCAATCCCTTTCTTATAGCATTAAGGTAAATGTTCAGGGTTCACTTATGAGTGAGAACATGTGGTACTCTATTCTTTGTTTCTGTGATAGATCACTGAGTATGATAGACTCTAAATCCATCCAAGTTGCTGCGAAGTCCACGTTTTATGACTTCTTTATAGTTGAATAATATTCCATTGTGTGTATGTAGCACATTTTAAAAATCCAGTCCAGTTTCGATGGGCAGCATGGTTGGTTCCCTGTTTTTGCTATTGCAAAGAGTGCTGCAATAAACATGCATGTACAAGTATCTTTTTTGTACAATGATTTGAATTCCTCCAGGTATATTCCCCGTAGGGGAATTGCTAAGTCATATAAAGGGAAGATGTCTAGTTCTTTTGAAAATTGCCACACTGTTTTCCAAAGAGGCTGCACTAGTTTGCATTCTTACCAGCAGTGTAGAAGCATTTCTTTTTCTCTGCATCCTTGCCAGCATCTGTTGTTGTTTGTTTTATTAATGAAGGCCATTCTTACTGTGGTTAGGTGGTATCTAATGTGGTTTTGATTTGCATTTCTCTGATGATGAGTGAGGTTGAGCACTTTTTCATGTGTCTGTTGGCTGCCTGTATATCTTCTTCTTTTTTTTTGAGTTGGGGTTTCACTCTGTCACCCAGACTGGAGTGCAGTGGCCGCTCCCGGCCACCACAGCCTCGACCTGCTGGGCTCCGGCGATCCCTCCGCCTCAGCCTTCCAAGTAGCCGGAATTATAGGCACGTGCTACCACACCCGGCTGATTTTTTGATTTATTGTAGAGATGAGGTCTCGCTGCCCAGGCGGGTCTCAAACCCGCGGGCTCAGGCAATCCACTCACCTCAGCCTCCCAAAGGCGCGGGATTACAGGCTGTATATCTTCCTTTGAGAAGTGTCTGTTCATGTCTTTTGCCCACTTTTTAATGGGGCTGTTAATTTTTTTCCTTTCTGCATGTTTGAGTTCCTTGTAGGTTATGGATGTTAGGCCTTTGTCATATATACAGTAGGCAAATATTTTTCCCCATTCGGTTGCTGTATCCCAGCTTTCTTGATGGTTTCTTTTGCTTTGCAGAAGTTTTTCAGTTTGACGAGGTCCTACTTGTCTATCTGTATCTCTTATGGCATGGACACTTGGAGTATTGATCAGGAACTGGTTGCCAGTTTCAATTTCCATAAGGGTGTCTCCTGAATTTTCTAAGATTCTTATAGTTTGAGGTTTTATGTTTAGGTCTTTGATCCATTTGGGTTGATTTTTGTGTGTAGTGAAAGGTAGGGTTCCTGTTTCAATCATCTGCATGTAGTCAGTCAGTTTTTCCAGCACCATTTGCTGAATAGGATCTTCTCTCCCCAGTGGTTGTTGAGGGAAGCTTTGTTGAAGATGAGTTGGTTGAGAAATTGAGGTTATGCTTCTGGAATCTCTATCCTGCTCTATTGGTACATATGCCTATACTTGTACCAATACCAGCTGTTTTGATTATTGTAGCCTTATAGTAAAGTTTAAAGTCTGGAAGTGTAATAGCTCCTGCTTTGTTTCTTTTGCTGAGGATCATTTTAGCTACTCATGGTGGTTTATGTTTCCATATGAATTTCTATATTGTTATTTCCAGGTCTGAGAAAAGTGATATTGGAAATTTAATGGGTATTGTATTGAATCTGTAGATTGCCTTTGGTAGGATGGACATCTTAACAATGCTGATTCTTCCTATTCATAAGCATGGAATATTTCACCATTTGTTTGTGTTTTCGTGGATTTCTTTTTGTAGTGTTTTGTAGTTTTCATTGCAAATGTCTTTCACTTTTCTGGTTAGGAAGATGCCAAAGTATTTCATTTCTTTTGTGTCTTTTGTGAATGGGATTGTGCTTTTTATGTGGTTCTCTGCTTGCTTGTTCTTGCTGTATAAGAATGCAACTGTTTTTTCCACATTTGTTTTGTACCCCGAGACTCTGCTAAAGTCCTTTACCAGTGAAAGCAGGTATTTGACAGATTTCTCTTTTGAGGTATAGGATCATATTGTCAGCAAAGAGGGATAACTTAACTTCCTCCTTCCCTATTTGGAAACACCTGATTTTCTTCTCTTGTCTAATTGCTTCAGCTAGGACTTCCAAAACAATGTTAAACAAGAGGGGCAAGAGTAGGCAGCCCTGTCTTGTTCTGGTTTTCAGGGGAAATGCTTCCAGTTCTGTCCATTTAGCAATATGCTGGCTGTGAGTTTATCATAGATGATGCTTACTATTTTGAGGTATTCTCCTTTTATGCCTAGGTGTTTGAGGGTTTTTATCAAGAGATTCTGAATTTATCAAAAGCTTTTTCTGCTTCTAATGATATAATCATGTGGTTCTTGTTTTTACATCTGTTGATGTATTTAAGTATATTTATGTTCTTGCAGATGTTGAACCAGCCTTGCATCCTCGGGATGAAGTCATGGTGAATAATCTTTGAGATGTGTTGTTGGATCTGAATGCTAGAATCTTGCTGTGAATTTTTGCATCTATATTCACTAGGGATATTGACTTGTAGTTCTCTTTTGCTGTTGGATCTTTACCCAGTTTGGGTATCAGTGTGATGTTAGCTTCTTATAATAATTTGGGGAAATTCTGTCTTTCCCCATTGCCTGGAATACTTTCAGTAGGATTGGTATCAGCTCCTCCTTGTACGTTTTGTAGAATTCTGCTGCAAAACTGTCTGGTCCAGGGCTTTTTTTTTGTAGATAATTTTCTTATGATAGAGTCAATTTTTTGAGTTTCTGTTTCAACCTTGAGAGGTTGTGTGATGTCAGAAAGTTCTCCATTTCATTTAGGTTATCAAGCTGGTTTCCATCCAGGTGTGCATAGTAATCTCTGATAATCTTTTGTATTTCTTCAGGGTCAGTTGTCATTTGAGCTTTTGCATTTCTGATTGTGCTTATTTGGACCTTTTCTGTCTTTTTCTTGGTCATTCTGGCCAGGGGTTTATCAATCTTGATTATTCTTTCAAAGAATTAGCTTTTTGTTTCATTGATTTTTTTCTATGATATTTTTGTTTTCTGTGTTCTGTATTTGGGCTTTTTCTTTGGTGATCTGGATTCTTCTTAGCTGATTTGTTAGGCTATTAACTTGTTGTGGTCTTCCATTTTCTTGATGTGTGTTCACAGAGATATAAATTCCCCTCTTAGAACTGATTTCATGGCATCCCAGAAGTTTTGGTAGGATGTTTCTTTCTTTCTTTCTTTTTTTAGAAAACAGGATTTATTGAGAGGGTAGAAAAGCTCCCACAGTGGAGGGGACCCAAAGGGGCTGCCTGGATATGTCTTCATTTTCATTTGTTTCCAGGAATCTTTATTTTCTGTTTTGATTTCTCTGTTGACCCAGTAGTCATTCAGCATCATGCTGTTTAGTGCCCATGCTTTTGTCCTTTGTTGGCTTTGGGGTAATTTTTTTGCTTTTGATACTTATTTTTATTCCACTGTGGTCTGAGAAGGTACATGACAGTATGTTGATCTTATTAAATTTTTTTATGGTTGAATTATAGCTGTGGTTGTGATCAATCTTGTAGTACATTCCATGTGGTGATGAGTAGAATGCATATTCTGTGGTTGTTGGGTAGAGTATTCTGTAGGTATCTATTTAGTTCATTTGGTCAAGCATCAAGTTGAGGCTCTGGATCACTTTGTTGATTTTTTGCCTTAATGATTGTTAGTGGGGTATTTAAGTCTCCAAATACCAGCTATAATAGTGCTAAGGTCAATATCTTTTTTAAGTTTACTTAGTTGTCTATATAAAGGCTGGTGCTCGTGTGTTGGGTACGTATAAGTTTAAGATGGATTTTTCTTGTAGATGGATTTAAACTTTTATCATTATGTAGTGTACTTTTGTATCTTTTAAAATTTTTGATAGCTTACAGGTTGTTTTGTCTGATGTTACGATTATGACTCCTGCCTTCTTTTGTAATCCACTCACTTGGAAATTTGTTTTCCTTACTCTATCATGAGTTTGTGTGCCCCTTTGTGGTGAGATGAGTTTCCTGGATGCAGCAAATTATTGGGTCATGTTTTTTTTTTTTTTTAAATCCGGTTTGCCATTCTGTGTCTTTTCAGTGCTGCATTTAGTCCATTCATGTTCAGGCTGATTATTGAAATGTGATTGTTTATCCCTGTCATGAGGTCCTTATTAGGTATTTTGTTTATTCGTTTTCTTTTAGCTTTTGGGTTGATGTATGTATGTGTTTTTCGGTTTGCAGCTGTGATGTATTCTCTGTTGATTCTGTGTTTGCTATTCTCTTGGGAAGGGCATGGTTATTCTTTTTTTTCTTTCTTCTGTGCTTAATACCTTTTAAAGCGACTTCTGTAGAGCTGGTCTGGAAGCTGCATAATCTCTTAGGGATTGGATGTCTGGGAAGAATTATAATTCTTTATCACGGATGAAGCTGAGCTTCACTGGGTAGGAAATTCTTGGTTGAAATTGTTTATCTTTGAGGACTTTGAATATTGGACTCCAGTTCCTTCTAGCTTGTAGTGTTTCTGCTGATAGGTCTGATGCTATTCTGATTGGTTTTTCACCAGTAGGTAGTCTGATCTTTCTCTCTTGCTGCTTTTAGGAATTTTTCTTTTGTACCTACCTTGTGTAGGTGAATTACTATGTGGGTCTAGGAGTTGGTCTTCTCATTTGATGTCTTGCAATGTTTCTATGTATCTCTTGTGTTTGGATGGTACATCTCTGGTGAGATAGTGAAAATTTTCTTGGATAACCTCCTGGAATACTTGCTCCAAGTTGTTCTCCATTTTCCTTTCTTCTTCTGGAATACCAGTCAGGTGTAGGTTTGGCCTTCTGATATAATCACACATCTCTTGGTGGCTTTGCTCTTTCTTTCTGAATTTTCTATCTATGTTTTTTACACATCAAGTTAATTCCATGTTGTGTCTTCAAGTCTGAGCGTCTTTCTTCTGCTTGATTAATTCTGCTTTCCATGCTTGTCTTCTTATTTATTTCCTGGATGAATTTTGTTTCAAAATCTGTTACAAGATCTTTCAGTGTTGCATCTTTTCCTTCATGAGTCTTATTCACTCCATCCATTCCCTAATCTTGGTTGTATTCTGGGGCAAGTCACTGTTGACTTCCATTGTTTGGGCTACAAGGTCTGATTTTTCAGGCATTTTCTCTTTGTAACTCTGGAAATTACTTTGTTTCTCCATTGATTTATCCTCTTTTGTGACAGATTCCTTTCTTTTCTCTTTAGTTCTGTTTTTCAGTGACAGTAGGAGAGACTTTCACTTCTGATGTTTGCTCAGCCCTCTATTCTTTCCTGATCAGGGCTCTGAATTTGGTCTATTTTGAAATAGTGCTGTGAGAGAAAAATCTTTGCTGTCTCCTGTAGTTTTGAGAGTCAAATAAGGTGGAGAAGTTAGAATTCAGGAAATACTTGCAAATTATAATGCTTGCTTGCTTGCTTGGGTATGTGTTTCCCACCATCATTCTATGTGATGGTGCAATGAGTATGTATATGTACCCCCTGAGTCCAAGATACAGTAACAGCAATGAGGATAATAGAAAAAATTGAATGGAATGAGATGGAGAATAATTTAAAAAAAAATAAAAATTAAAAAACACAGACCAGGAGCAGAAACCAAAGCAAACAACAATTAAACACACACACACATAAAACATATACACACACACCAAAACAAACTAGAATAACAGCAAAGCAAAACAAAACAAAAAGCAACAACAACAAACAGGAAACACACACACACACACACACACACACACACACACACACACAAGCACACACAAACACACACACCCAAACAGAAATGAAAGGAGAAGAAACAAACAAAAGGAATTCAAATTGAACCCTCACACAAGTATTCACACACACATTGAACTAAAGAAAAGGAAGAATAAAAAAGCAAAAATAAACAAAAAACCTGAAAGGCGAGCAAAATACTTCTTGTACACACATAAAGAGAAAATTAAAGATGCAGAAGAAAGAGAGAAAAAAGGGGCAGGGGCATGCAGATCAAGCACTCTCAAACACATTCATGCACAAAGGAGAAATATAAAAAAATTAACAGCAACAACAAAAAAAGTGCCCTCTTGTGGCAGGTTCTGTAATTGTTCCTCTCAGCTGCCCCCTGCAGTCTCCTGCAGAGGTTTGGCCTCATTCACAACCTCCTCAGTGTCTGGACCAGGGAAGAAGGAGGGGACAGTGGGGGTGGGTGGGGCTTCAGCCCTCCCCTCCCACTCTAGTATTCTCAGGGGACTCCCTCCAGTGGGGAGGTGTGGGATTGTCTCTTCCCCAAGTACTGGCAAGGGGCACCCCAGCCAGGCTTATGATGGATTGGAGTCCTCCTGTTGTGACTGATGTCCAGGCTCTACCTGGGTTTGATTCTCTCAGTCACGTCCCAGCTGTGTGGGTCTGACATTCAGAGGATTGCTGGGGAGCAGGGGGTTGGGTCAGTCCCAGACTCACACTGATGTCTTTGGAGGTCTTCCTTGTCCTTTTCTGTCCACACCCTTCGTCCCATGGCTGAATCAGGGAAGGGAGTGGAGTGCCTGAGACTCAGTCCTCATCCTGTCCTTCTGGAGTTTGTGCTTTTGGGATATTCCCTCTGAGTCACAAGCAACCCCTGAGTAGTTAATCCACTGATCACAGAGATTGGGTGGGGCCTGTTGCTCAGTGGTGAGCAAGCCAGAGCACTTTCCTGCCCGATTTTCAAAATGGTAGCAGGGTACCTCTTTCATCTTTTCCAGTGGGTCTCTGTCTCTGGACTCCCTTGCTGTGCTCCCTCCACAGCTTGTGCTATCAGAGTCCAGCCAGGCACTGCAGTGGTGAGACATAGCCTGGAGCCGGCAGTCTTTCCTGGCAGCTTTTTCCTGGAAAGGGCTTTGTTGAGTTTTAAAAAATGGCACTTGGTTTCTGCACCCCAGGAAGCACTAGGGACCAAGCAGAGCAGCTGCGGCACCACCTGCTTACCCAGGAGACCCCTGGCCACTTGTTCCTGAGTCCCCATTCATTCAGTCATTTACACACCCACTTGCTCACTGAAACGTATGCAAAATTTTCCATACTCTCACTCACACTGGGACTCACTTAGTCCAACTGGCTCTGCTGCCATTTTAACAATAATCTCATTTTATGACTTATTGTGGAGATGAAGTCTCGTCAAGTTGCATAGGCTGGTCTCCAACTCATGGACTCAGGCAGTCCTCCTGCCTCAGCTTTCCAAAGTGCTGGGATTACAAGCATTGGCCATGTGGCTGGACTAGGACAGCACAATCTTTCAATTCCCAGTATAATTTTTAATAATGCTCCTTTCACTCTTAAAATGGTCCCAGTTTGGATGCTGTACGGCCACCCTAGTGCTACTGAACTTGAAAACTGGTGTGTATCATCTCTTCCTTGGAGGTTCTGGCCTTTAGGAAGCCCTGTAGGCTTCTGGAAGGTATCTGTATTCTCCTTCGCCTTCCTTACTATTAACCTGTACTGACCACTTCTTAAGCCATAAAATTATGGACATGCCTCTTCTTTCTGTGCAGGTGGATATAGAAGGTGGCAATAAAAGTACACCTGCATGTCTAACCTTGCTGAAAGGCAGTTGTGCACACACACATACACACACTAAGCCAAACATGCAGCTATTGTGTAATTTAAGTAGAAAGTCCTTAGCTGTCCATTATCTACCAAGCCTTCTTGTGTTGATAAGACCCTAGCATTGGAAGAGGTTTTAGACTTTAAGTGCCTTCAGTGTTGAGATTCTGTGATGATGGTGGTAACAGTTGATATTTATCGAGGACTTAAAAAGTGTTAGGGACAGTTCTAAAAATTTCTTCTGTGAAATCTCATTTTGTTCTCAGAGTTACACAGACCGTAATTTAATAACTATTTTTGGAGAACAATAACAAACGAGGACAAAGGCACAGAGAGTTGCCAGAAGTGGCATCTTCGCAAGTGGAAAAGCCCAGATTTCAATTCAGGTAGCCTGATTCAGAAACTGTTATATTTTCATTTTCTTCTTTTATTACATGTTTTCAAGCATTGGAAATTTTGTCTACATTTTACATATTTGAGTTTCATTTTCTTTTGCCTTTCTCTCTCTTTTTTTTGAGTTGGAGTCTCACTCTGTTGCTCAGGCTGGAGTGCAGTGGCAGGCTCACGACCACCCCAGTGTTGACCTGCTATTCTCTGGCAATCTTCTGCTTCAGTCTTCCAAGTAGCTGGAACTACAGGTGCGTGCTACCATACCTGGCTTATTTGTTATTTATTGTAAGATGAAATCTCACCAAGTTGCTGGCGCTGATCTCTCACCCGGGGGCTCAGGCAATCCACTCACCTCAGCCTCCCAAAGTGCTGAGATTATAGGCTGAGCCACTGAGCCTGGCCTTCAGTTCCATTTTCTTTCTTAATAATTCTGTAATGGGACAGAGGCTCAAGCCAGTTTCTTGACATCTTAATAGACAATCTCATTGCAACAAGCTGGAGAACTTCAGAACACCCAGACAGTTGACATCTGAATTGGATTAGTGTTACAAGTTTCTGATTTCTGAAATTAAACATTCTATTAAAAATAATAATTCTAATTATATTTCTTAAAAAATTGCTTAATAGGAGGGTGGAAATACATGCAGAAAATTAAGCAGTGCCTATATTACATGAATGGAAGCTTTCTCCTGAAAGAAGCTTTCTCCTTCTCTGTCTGGAAGACCTACCTTTTCAGGTGTCTATTTATAATATACTATGAGACAAGAAAAATAAATTTACCTTTTCAAATTCTTCCTAAGGAAAGTCAATGAAGAATTATATGTTTTAAAAATTGCTAAACATAAAATCTTTATAAACAACCAAAGGTTTTCTATTCTGAGATTTTAAGATGATGACTATTTTAGTATTTTGGGCTCAAGTGACTTGAGTTTGTATCAACTTGGGTATGAATTTGGCAAAAAGCAAAAGATAGAATATCTGATGGTGACCACAGATAGGTTATCTCTATAACAGAAAATTGGTAGATGTTTAATGACTCTCTTATCCTAGCAAGTTTTCTTCTGAATTTATTATCTAAAAAGATGTGTGGACCAAGAAGGGCACTGTTACTACCACTCCTGGAAAATAAATCTCTTCACAGATGAGAAGCTTCACAATGTATATAACATTTTACAGCCTTCTTATTCTATTCCACAAGTCAGATGTCTGCTTATTCTACGTCTTGTGTAAACTCTCTTAAGACTGCCATATGCAAAAGAGGTAACCCACAGTCTCTCCCCCTCCATATCCCAATCCGCCTCTCTTGAGTCTATGACACCACAGGGTCCCACCTTTCATTTTCTTCTCATTCCTTTCACTGAATCCTGTTTCCCTCAATCAGTTCTTTAATATAGGCATGGCCTTTGGGCTCTCTCCTGGGTGGAAAACAATTCTGCCTTGTGAATTTAATTGCATTTTATTCACTATAAGGAATCTGAAAGGTGGAGCAGACAACTCTTTTTACTTAAAATAACCCCCAGTTGTGTACTCTTTTTAAAACATTTCTCCTGGGCCCATGAGCTGTGGAATTTGAAATGGAGGGAGCAAAATCGAAATGCAGTATCATTCCCAGCAGCCTCCTGGTTTGATTTCAACACCAGGAAGAAGCACCAAGCACCCTGCACTTCAGCCACTGCCCCTTCTGAAACAGCTTTGTGAAACACCCAGTGTTCCCATTACCACCAGAATAATATCTCCATAACAAGGTCTAAGAGTTGGCAATGGAGTGCATGTGTGCTTAACACTTCATCCTTGTCCCTCCAAGGTTTACCTTTCTGTTGATTCTGTAACCTAAAAGTATGGGTCCCAGGCTTCTCTACATTCCCTATCGTTATGCCCCTGTGGCCTAGAGCATCACGATTTTCTGGATTCCCTCTAAGTTGTTTTAATAGTAATTAGAAAAGACTGTACAATACCATTTCCTCAGTCATATTATTCTACTCTAACATTTTTTGTGGTCTAATAACTCATTTGAACCGGGGGCCATGGTTTTGACTTCAGTTGGAGTTGCTGGATCCATGCATGGGCCAGAGATTGGGAGTACCTGCCCAGTGACTGCGAACAATGAGCTGAAGGAAGCCAAGACCCGAGTTCTGGGAAGAGGAGGCCTTTTGAGTAAGGGGAAATGTTAGAATTAAGATGAGAAGGGACCTTAAGGCAAAGGTCATCTTTTGTTAAGTTGTTTTTGTAGGATGAGAATTAGGGGAACTGGGAGCTATTAATATCCCCAATTAAGTGGAAAATATTAACTCTTCTCTATCAATATTGTGGTTTTTACCAATCGTATTCTAGCTATTGAGGTTACCAAAATGTATCTTAGAAATGAGAACAGTGAAATCTGTTGTCATGTTTCACTCATATTGTAGTTAGTTAGCTAGCTAGCTAGTTTGTTTTAGGGACAGTGTCTCTTACACAGACTAGAATGTAATGGAGCAATCATAGTTCATTGCAAATTTGAACTCCTGTTACCAAGCAATCTTCCCACCTCAGCTTCCCCAGTAGCTTGGAGTACAGGCATGTGCTACCACACTTGGTTAATTTTTATGTATATATATAGGTATTTATTTATTTTTGTAGAGACAAGATCTTGCTATGTTACCTGGGCTGGTCTCAAACTCCTGGCCTCAAGAAATTCTCCTGCCTCAGCCTTCCAAGCGCTGGAATTACAGGTATAAGTCACTACACCCTACCCCTACTCATATTTTAATTTTGATACTTGAAACAAGAGAAAGATTTCAAATTGGTACTGAAAAATTCTGGGACAGTCTATCAAATAAATGAAAACACTTGCCAGTAGTATTCCAGGTGTGAACATGAACTGTTTTTCATGTCACTTAAAAATAAGTTTGGTTTCTGTTCAAAATGGTGAATTTAGAATTAGGTTTATTTTCAGAATAGTTAAGGTTATTGCTGAAATTATTTTATTTCATTATACATACTACGTTTATGCAGTATTTTATTATCATTGCCTTATTAAATTCTCCTCTTTATTTTTTGGCAGAGATGAGATCTTACTATGTTGCCAGACTGGCCTCAAATTTCTGGGCTCAAGCAATTCTGTCACTTCACTTTCAAAATGTTGGGATTACATGAGCCACCGCATACAGTCAAATTTTCCTTTCATCAATTTACTAGAAGAATTCATAGTTGATGAAGAAAAAAACAAAAAAAAGAAATAATTTGAAAATAAAAAATGAAAATAAATGGAATATCATTTAAAATATCATGTGGCAATAGAATTAACAACTGCTTGTTTATTTGTCTGTGCTCCCTTAGTATGATGTGAGTGAGCTCCATGATAGCAAGGATTTGATCTTTCTTGTTTGATCTTTCTAGTGAAAATGACACTGCTTAGTACATAATAAATAATAAATATTTGCTGAAAGAATAGATGAGAGTTAAGGAGGCATCAAGTACATGGATAGTCAAGCACTCATATACTCTAACACATAGAACTTTTTATAGTGCTTGAATTTCTTTAATTATATCAACTGGATAATCAATCAATCAATATTTTGATGCTCCATTGATCATTTAAGGATATTTTTTAGAAAGAAAGATTCATGCTTCTAGAACCAATCAGGGATCTTTGGATTATGAAGTTCAATAAGTGCATAATAAGATAAGTTCCTTTAACAGAATACAATGCTCATTGAATTAACAAGGTCTAGAAATTCTCCAGATGGAATTCAAAAAGAAGAGATGGTGGATAAACAGTGGCATTAAACCAGAACTTGGTACAGCCATTGGACCATATTTGCAGAGAGGCTTTAGGGTTTTTATTTAAACTGCAGATAGAAGAAGCTTCAGCAGTGGGTATGCATGCAGGCCCCTACTCTTACCGGCATCATTTACCACTTCGCTCATAAGCACTGTACACAAAAATAATGACACATAAGAAGCCAGGATCATAAGAAAATATAAAAAAAGAAAAAAGCATCTTGCCACACATGCAATATGTGCTATTGGTTCTTCTTTCTTGATTTTTTTGTTTGTGCTTTTTTAAAAGGTAAATAATATGCAATATTTTCTATCCTATTCTGTCTTGTCTTTGTATGTGAATAAGAAAAGGATATAGCATTGAAGCCAGAAAAATACAAAGTTCTAGACAAAGTGGAGCTCTTAAATAAGCAAAGAGAACATTTGGGCAACCTTTGTAATTTTATAAGCACATTTTACTTACAGTCGGGTCTATTAGTGTTCATTTATCTTATCTTTGGATTTGTTTATCTTATCTACAGGTCCTTCTTATAAACTATGTACAATTTGAAAAAAGAAAATAATATCATGCTGGGCTAAAGGAACATGGGAAAAAAACAAATTTGTTGGCATGTATGGACTATTCAAATATGTTCCAAACCTTCTGTGAACTACTTTGAAAAAATTACTTGAAGATGTACTCTAGCAAAAAGACAAAAACAAGTCTTATAAAGAGGAAGTTATGGGGCTCGCAAAATTCTTCTAATTCAGTAGAGCAGTAAATAGAAACTATGTTTTATAAATTAGAACAGGAAGTTAGTAGACTTTCAGAAGAATGTTTATAGCAAGAAAATGAATATATTTTATTAAATATAAGCATAAGTAATTATAGGGATGGAAATAAAGACACATGTGTTAACAAGAAATTATGAAGGTGATTAAAAACTAAAAAGTACAAAAGCTGTATAGGAAAGTCACAACATAAACATGCAGGAAACTGAAAGGTAGCATAATTTTGAGAAATAGAGTAAGAAAAGAGAATCTGTTTGATCTTGACACTTGCTAAACAGTTTTTTTTTCTTTTTCAAGCAATATAGGTTAGTGGCATAGAATTATATTTTCAACTTCCATTTTGGTTCTTTATTGAACAATATTTATACAATCATAATAGATTTTCTTCTTTTTAGTAGTTAAAAAATTTAGACTTATATAGTAAACATTTCAATATATAATTATAGTCACAGAGCAGAATGTAAATATTACACCCTTGACGAGGTTAAATTGATGAGAAAGTTTACAGAGTTTAGGAGACAGAAGGAGGAGAGGATAGACAGAAGTAAGTATAAGGATCCAAGTTTTCTTATCATAAATCATGGGAGAAGGACTGAGTTATAAGAACAAAGGATTACATGGATTGCTCAAAGTAAAAAAGGTAATCAATGGAAGAAATATTAGTAATCAAGATCAAATAACCAAAAATAAAGAAAAAATAGTAAGAATCAAAAAATGACAAAATGGCAATATTTAAACCCCAGAAAAATAGCAAAAAATGGATAGCACAAGATAAATGTTTAGCTTTCATAATGAGGAGTCAATAGAAAGCATCTAAAGTTAATAAGTCATCTAAATGAGATATAACCATCTAGATCAAATATATGGTGATAACATCAGAAGAACTACAAATTAAAGCATACTAAAAGACTACTTCTGGGAAGGAGGTGTTAGAGTTGGGCTGGTGGGTGGGTGAGAAAGTTAAATTTTGTTTTACATTTTACAGTTTTCTGTACTTTTGAACTTTTTTTCCTTACCATGTGGATATATTGTTTTTATTACATAAAAAGGTAAACATTTCCTGATGACTAGCTTAGCATTCTCTTCAATGATATTATCCCAAAGTACATTCTTACTGAGGATAAAATGAACGTACTCCTGCAGGTAAAAGTGATAGGCACAGCGATACCAAATGAATGTTGTTAAGTAATACTGCAATGAGTAGAAGTATCAGGATTCCAAACATGTCAACTGAAATATACAAAAAGAAACATATTTAAGTAAATAGGAGATCAATAATTTCTCATTTTTATCTTATCTACTAGTATCATGCCTTCTGATTCTGAGATGCAACCCAGATTGTTATTAAAAATGCAGCCAATTGTTATTGAAAATGATACGATAACATACATCACATATTCCAATTCATTTTAAGATAATCTGGGTTGCTAAAGGAGATAATATTTGATTTCTTTATCCCCAAATTGGTCAACTATTTTACCTCTAAACTAATTTCTGGTACTATATCAACACATAATATAGCAAATCTCACAGGTTTATACATTTCTAAAGATACATATAGACAGTAGGGAATGATTTGTTGTTTGGATTTCAGCAACTCATTATCAAAGAGACAACCAATGTTTGCTGGAAAAGGAGATTTCTACCACTTATAAATTTTTTCCAGCTTCAGTACTAGGGAGCTTATTACTGAAAAGAAACTGCAGTGTGAAATATGGGAAGGAAGCTAGAGTTTCTTTTCATACAAAATACACCCGTGTCACTTCTTTATACTCTTCATACACATGTGATTTAAATGTACCTGATAGTACCTGAAGAAAACAAAAGAATTGAGGGTAACATTGAGATCCCTGGTCAAGGAGAAAACCCAGATAACTGGTAGTTCTGGATTGGGTTTTCTCATACAGCTAGGATTTACTTGGAAAGCCTTTTGTTTCAACTTTCTTAGAAAACTTTAATGGTACTGTTACATTTTCTTGCCTTGGTAATTACCATATAACATACCAAATGTCCAACATTACAGAGAGAATTTTAAGATTCTTTTATGATTGAGATTTGTCCAGTTCTAGGGAATCACTGCCCTGATTAATAATTCTCAGTATGAACTACATTAGCTAAGGAAGTGTAAGATATGGTAGTGCAACTGAACTCAATATGTCTTCTTCCTAGGACTAGTTTATAAGAAATTCCTGAAATTCTTAAAGCAACATAAGAATACACATATCTCTTACCTGGATTATGGATATCATACCCCTGAGATTTTTAGAAATGTAAATATAAAGTATTTAGCAATAAGAATAAATGCTTATTAAGTTTGAATCAACACTGACTAGAAACAATCAATAAGCCTATGTCAAGGAGAACGCCAATGAACAGCCCTTTGCTTGCTGTATTTCAATATGTAAAGCAAATATTACAATTTATAATACTTCAAATGTAGCAGACCACTAGTATTTGCAAGTATACTGAAGTAAAGTGAATAAAAAAATTAAATAAGACGACCCATCTTTACAGTTTAATCAATATATAGAACTGAATTGACACCTGAAAAACGGAAAGCAATATTTTTTGCAAGCCCTTCCTTCACTGCATCAAATACATTGTATTCAGAAAGAAAAAAAATAAAAGCAGTATCCAAGTATAAGCACAATCTCAGGAAGCTTTTAGTACAAATTCAATAAGTATCCAGTAAATAACAGTAAATAATAAATAACTTCATCATAATTATTATATTACTATTATTTGTAGTGATGCCATTAGTGACTTGTCCAGAACCCCTTTATCAGGTCCAGATAACTAAACTTCAGTTGCAATGAGTGTCACACCGATGACTCACAGCTTCCCTCTTCTTGAAGGATAAATGCAAACCACACAGCCCTGGGGTTACTATTCCCATGAGCCAGTGATGGATTGATATGGGCTTCCAAAGAGTGGGCATTCTTGCCTCAGTGCAAGGATAACTCTGCTAGTTGATATTTTTGCCCAAGGGCTGCCCACGGTTCAGGCCTAGTGTAGACTTCAGCCAAGACTTTATGTTTTCTTGCTTCTTGCTTCTTCTCTTCCAACAACTCTCACTCTTTCACAGGACTTTGGTGAGTAACAGTCACTCAAAAATCACACGCACCTGAACCCCTTTCTCAGACTCTGCATTTAGGAACTCAACCAAAGATATTATTTCCCAGAGTAGTAATAAAGACTGCAGTAGGGAGACTGAGGTGGAGGGATTGCCTGAGCTCAGGAGTTTGAAAGCAGCCTGGGCAACATAGTGAGAGCTCGTCTCTACTGAAATTAAAAAAAAAAAAAAAGCCGAGCCGGGCTTGGTGGCTCAGCCTTTAATCCCGCGACTTTGGGAGGCTGAGGTGAGTGGATTGCCCGAGCCCGCGGGTTCGAGACCTGCCTGGGCAGCGAGACCTCATCTCTACAATAAATCAAAAAATCAGCCGGGCGTGGTAGCGCATGCCTGTAATTCCGGCTACTTGGAAGGCTGAAGTGGAAGGATCGCCGGAGCCCAGTAGATCGAGGCTGTGGTGGCCGGGAGCGGCCACTGCACTCCAGTCTGGGCAACAGAGTGAGACTCCAACTCGAAAAATAAAAAATAAATAAAAAATAAAAAATAAAAAAATAGAAAAAAAGCCAGGTGTGGTGGTGTGCACCTGTGATCCCAGCTATTAAGGCAGCTGAAGTGGAAGGACTGTCTGAGTCCAAGAGGTAGAGTCTTTGGTGAGCTGTGATTGTGCCACCATACTCCAGCCTGGATGACAGTGAGACTCCTACTCAAAAAAAAAAAAAAAAAGAACAAAAAGAAAAGAAGATTGCAGTAGATAGTTGAAAAAAAAATCTCTCTAATACTCTTCCATTGTCCTTGTCTGCTGCACCCACTCTTTCCTCTGGGGTTCCTCCTCTAATATATATGGCCCTGGGGGTAAGGTCAACCAGCCTTACCTCTCCTTTCTCCTCCTTCTGCTCTCTGGTGGTTTGATAATCAGGTGGAAATAGGAAAACTAAATTCAAAGTTTCTTGTTGAAGCAAGCAAAAGCAAAGCACAACAGTGTAAAACATTGTGGGAGGTAAGACTAGAAACTGGAAGAGTCAAAAACGTGAGGTCAGAGTGGTAAGAATGGCTGTCACTTATACAGGCCTACCATGTGACAGGTTCTGTTCTTAGCCCCCCACATATATTAACTCATGACATCCTCGTGACATTCTTGTGAGCTAGGTACTATTATGTCCACTTTATAGATGAAGACAATAAGGCAGAGAGAAGTAAAATGACTTACGTAAGTCACACACCTAGTAAATAGGGGAGTCTGGGTTCTGCTGGAGTCCTGCTCCTGCAGAGTCCAGGGTACCCCCAAGGTGGAGATGGCATCAGCGATTGTGAGAAAGAAAGAGAGAAAGAGAGACTGGACACCTGTTATGGGAATACAGATATCATTTGTTGTGAGCTAGCAGCGAGCTTATATTTTTCTCTACATGGGAAATAATCTCTGTAAGTTGCTGCCACAGAGCAAGTTAAAATCATCATTATAAAACAAATCACTTACAACAAATTACATAGATTTTTTGTGATATTAAAACGATGTTTAAGTTTAAGTATTTCTCTCCGTGCTTGGCCAATGTTTTCTCTAGGGATGGAGACTACTTCCACCCAAAACAACATAATCCCAACACAATATGTTACCCTGTAAAAAACAGTCCCCGCAACCCGTTAATATAAAATCTTAAAATTATAAAATTATAAAGCTTTTCATTAAACAACTCTACTTAAAACTTATATCTCAAATTAACTAATATGTATTATGATTTTTTTTAACAAGTCCAATCCTTTACAAACCTAACTTCCTTATTTAAATTATTCAAGAAAACAGGTTTTTTCATAATAAAGTCTCTGGGGGCCAGAACAACAGTTTCTGGCCCAAGGTTTTGGAGCAGTTTATATGTAGAAAATTTTCATCAGGCGAAAGAATGTATACCTGGAGATCCTCTAAAAGTGCCTGGCAGATGTTTCTTTTCTCATGGACAAGGAGTTTCTTCTTGAAAACTTTCTGGTCTTTCAAGCCCCTTGGTAGTTTTTTCTTGTTTGAATTCCTTTATTGTTTTTCTGTCTGGAACATCCTATCTCTAAGGTAAAAAACATTTTAGAAGAAACTTTTAGTGATGTTATTTAGACTTTAAGGTAGTTTTGGTTGTTAGATAAAACCTTTTACTTACTTAAATTCTACATCTAAACCCTTTAACTTTTTATATACTATAACTTTAATATGTATCTCAAAACAAACTTATAAATCACCCATATATACCTTAATATAAACTTTCACTACACTTAAATCTTATGCCTTGTATTCAAACACCATAACTACAACTACAAATAATAAGTAAAAATATTTAAAACAATTTTTTGCCTAAACAAAATCAAAAACCTCTTTTTACCAGGCATTAGTCACAAATCCTAACCCTAAAAACAAAATCTGCAGCCCACGACCAAGCCAAAAAAAAAAAAAAAGCCCTTTAAACATGCCTCAGAGTCATCACATGGGCAAAAGGGACAGGTTAAACAGTGTGGTAAAAAGTGAAAAGATAGACAATGAGTTTTCAGTAACCTGTGGGTCACCAGGACCCTGTCAATCTGGTGGGTCTCCAAGGCTGGCTCCCAACAGGGTTCTAACCTAAGTGGTCGGATCTGTGCTGGTAACCATCTTTGTAAGCATGATCCCAAAGCTCTCCCAATCACTTCTTGCAGGACATCCTGAGTCCAGCAGAGGTAATGATTCACCCCAACATAAAGAACCACCACTTAGGCTCTGCCTGAGAGCCAGGGGTATATCACAGGCCACCTTTTGTTTCACACTGGCCAAGACTGAAGGTCAAGTCATTTCAGCAAATCTAAGATGAATGCCACTTATGCTGAATGAGTCTTGTCCTCCTGAACTGTTGTTGGAAGGCAGGACTGTTGCAAAAATAAGTCCTAGATTCAAAGATTGCAGCCCACAGAGACTTCCGGCCTTGGTTATTAGTACTCAAGGTTTTTAGGAATCAAGTTCATGCCATCTAGCATGTTTTTCGTTTTCTTTCGATTTTTATTTTAAAGCTGTGAGGTACACTTCAGGATTAGGTATACAAGTGGTCATAGTACAGATAAAATTTGGGCCTCCTTTTGGTCCCCACTTGGCCTGGTTGAGGCCAGGTACGCTTATTAATGTTGTGTCCCCCTGCATCCTGGCAGTATCCCGCTACTGCCAATCCCTTTCTGGTAGTATTATGGTAAATATTCAGGGTCCACTTATGAGTGAGAACATGCGGTACCCTGTTCTTTGTTTCTGTGATAGATCAAGAATATGACAGACTCTAAATCTATCCAAGTTGCTGTGAAGTCTGTATGTTTTATGACGTCTTTATGGCTGACATTCCATTGTGTATATGTACCACATTTTTAAAAAATCCAGTCCAGTTTTGATGGGCAGCACAATTGATTCTATGGTTATGCTATTGTGAATAGTGCTGCAATAAACATGCATGTGCAGGTATCTTTTTTGAAGAATGATTTGAGTTCCTCTGCGTATATTCCCAATAGGGAGATTGCTGGGTCATATAAAGGGTCATGTCTAGTTTTTTTTTGAAATTGCCACACTGTTTTCCAAAGAGGTTGCACTAGTTTGCATTCCCACCAGCAGTGTAGAAGTGTTCTTTTTTCTTCACATTCTCAGAATGGTTTTCAGGGAGATGTGTTGCCTGAAAAAATTCTGAACCGATGGAGAAGAGTTGTGGGCACTTGAGTGTTAAGCTGATTCCCAGACCTCAGTAGTTAAGTCACAGCAGGCAAATTCCTAAGCAGTGCAGTCCCCAGGAGAGACAATCTCTCCTTTGTCTCTCTCCAATGGGGTCTCAGAGAACAATGATAAAGGAAGGTTCTTTGGTAACTGCTAGACTGCTGATCAACAACTCACTGGCCAGCCAGGAGAGCTCAACAGAGTATACTGTAGACTCAGAATAGATCATAGGACTATTGACATCCATCCTCTTTTCTAAAGGGGAGTGTTTACTCTTGTTATTCTGCTTGCTCTCTTCTATTGAATAAGGAGTCTTTGGGTGTTAGTTTAATTGGTTATGGGAGCTGACCGGAAGGAGAGTTGGAAACCACATTCAAACATCAAGAATAATGTACATCTTTCTGAGCTTCCAGACTTAGAGCTGGGGAAGTAGCTGTCAGTGACTTGAGTAAGTAAATTTTATTTGAGGTTTAGTTGCAGTTTTTTCCAGGAGTCCTTAAAAAATAGGCAGATGGGGAAAATAGAATATGCTTGCCCTGAAAATCCAGAGTGAAATACAGTAGACAGTTACTTTTTAAATCTGTCTGTCCACCACTCTTCTGGTGATCACACCCTCTTTCTTTTGTAGACAGCTTCCTTGTGGTGAAGCTGTCAACTGGCTTTGTGCTACCCTTTCTTACTAAAGGAGTGGTCTTGTTACCCAGACAGGGGCCCAGTAACTAGTTCTGGACTGGACATAAAAGCTAAATGGGGCCAATCAGAATCTTCTTTGGAGTTTTATACAGATTTTGGGAGAGATCTGCTGGCAGCCAGCCTTTTCCCCAGTTGTATAAAGAATGTCTATTTACCACAGAAAACAATGAAGTCAATATACAGAGGGAGGCAGAGCTGAGAGATGAAAGGAAAGGGAGAAATGGGAATGATGTCTATTGGATTCAGTTGGGCAAGAAGCTATGGCTATGCCTGGATTTTCCAGTTTTGAGAGCCAATGAATTCCCCTTTTTATTAAATTAGTTTGAGTTTGGTTTCAGTTACTTACCACAAAATAATGTGACTAATACAGTAACTAAGTCTAAAAGATTATTCAAGACTAGAACTTCACATTGTACAGAGGAACAGAATAAGACCTTCAGCATCCTTAAATTGTTCAGGTACAATTTAAGAAAAATTGCATGATTTTTTGTCTAGCTAAGGAAGACAACCCATATAATATGAAGCTATGCTAATGTCACCCTCTTAGGAGTGTGACAACCAAGAAGCCACCTAAAAGTTTTTAGCGTGGTAGATATTATTGTTCATGGGAAAATGAGAGTTCTAATTTTAGGGACTAACTCTGTCTTATTAAAATTATATGGAAATTAATATTGCTATCTTTATTAAAAATCATTAAAATTTAAAAAATGCAGAAAGTAGAAAGGTACATAAGGATGTTTAGTGGTTTGTTAACATTGCATAAAACAAACGCCTTGATATTACAGCAGCAAAGAAACAGAAAATGAGTGTTATTGTGTAAAAGGAGGTTTTAAAGTAATGGACATTGAGAGAATAAAAAGAGCATTTATGACATATTTATGGGCAAATAGTAGACGAACAGAGGTTATACAGATGTATAAAGAAGTATGTGTACTGGAGGGTAAAGATTTAATTAGTAGTTACAAAATGTACACTTTACAAAGAAAGATATAAATCTCTAAATGGAAGGATACTAAAATTTCAAAATGAGAGGCACAGATATAAACTGTAATAGGAGTTAAAAAGAGAAGTACTCACTTCTAGTTGGGATGACTAGATAAGATTGCTTTCAGGGAATAGGGAGTATTTGGCCTACGCCTTGAAGAACAAGTAAAATCTGAACAGAAAAGGAAAGGATCTTAGACAGAGAAGTTCTGGTAGAATACATGGCCAGGTACTCACGATGGCAGAAATGAATATGTCCTGGCGGAGTTTTCTGGAATAATGTGGAAAGGTAAACTTCCCCTGGATTGTGATAGGTGCTTAATGTCAGATTAAGGATTTGCAATTTGTGTTTTATTTTATTTTTTATTTTTTGAGTTGGAGTCTCACTCTGTCACCCAGGCTGGAGTGCAGTGGCACACTACCAGCCACCGCAGCCTCGACCTGCTGGGCTCCAGTGATCCTTCTGCTTCAGCCTTCTAAGTAGGTGGAACTACAGGCGCATGCTATCATGCCCAGCTATTTTTTGATTTATTGTAGAGACGAGCTCTCATCAAGTTGCCCGGGTGGGTCTCAAACCCGCACACTCAGGCAATCCACTCGCCTCGACCTCCCAATGTGCTGAGATTACAGGCTGAGCCACCGAGCCAGGCCTGTGTTTGATTTTAACAGTAGGGATTCAACTAAATTATTCGGAGCTAAAAGGTAACATGATAAAAGTGCTAATTTAAGATAATGAATAAAGTATCAGGAGAGACTGGGGATGGGTTGAGGAAGGTGCTGAGGGTGGGTGGGTGTAGGAAATCTAGGATTGTTCTAGCCAAAAGAAAAGAATGGACAGCAGATGGGAAAAAGGAAGAAGAGAAAGGAGTCAGATGTCTACAATTATGAGTTGGGAGAAGGGTACCATAAATAAAGAAGAAAAGAACATTAGCTTCTTTGGGGAAGTCAAAATGATAAATTTAGTTATAAAAATTTTGAGCTTGAGGTGATAAAAAAAACTATCTTGGAAGAAATATCCATCAAGCAACTACTGTGACTATTGGAGGCTACTAGGTTTAAGGTATGAATTTGGAATTTGTTTTTGTGCAGGTTGTGGTAGAGTTCAGAGCTATAGGTGAGACAACACAAGGGTGAGAATATAGCACTAAGAAATGCTCTCATTTAGGAGAGGAAGAAAGAGGAGTTGGCAAAGCAAACACTGATGAGGAAAGAAGCAGAGTGCAAGGAAGGAGCAAGGGAGGAATGAGTGACTAACGTGAAAGGTCATCACATTTGGTTATGGAGAGTTTTTTGTAACCTTCAACTCCATCTACTAAGAATCAAATCACACTGCGTGATAAGAAAAGTCATGGTAGAATAAATACTTCAGTTGCTAGAAAGAACAAAAAGCTGATTTGGTTTCATTTGTTCCATTTTGTCTGAACTCAGGAGGAAACCAGCGCACAGAAATAGCCTGGATTTGTCACAGAGGGAACAATGAAAGGATAAAAGCTCTGGGCTTGTGAATGTGCATGTGTTTTAAGTATGATGCATACATAGAGGTAAAGACCAAGAGATTAGCCTTAGAAGTGAAAATGTACTTCTTAAGGGGAAAGACAGCATAAAGGAAAAGACATTGAGTTGGTTAGTTGAAAAATGAGTATACTTGAACTTGACAGGTGGCCTTAGACTTCTCAAGATAAATCTTACTCCAAGAAGAGGACCACGCCAAGAGTGATAAGGTGTTGGGGATAGTTGTCATGGAAAATAACCATGATACTGGGTGTCTATTTATTTTTTTAAGTTGTAGAACTTTTGATAGGTGATATCTACATGTTCAAGGGCATATGTAGATTCAGATCCATTACTCTGTCCACTTTCCCTTATTTCATGTCCTAACACACATACACGTGCTTTTCCAGAAAAATAAATATCAAAGTGGGCATCTTTATAGGATGTGAGCTATGGCATTTATAAATGCATTTTATAAGCATATGAGTAAGAATCATTTTCTATGAACTATGTGAAAGATAAAATAGTCTGTAGGAGATTTAACAAATCCCATTGGCCTTGTTGTACCTTTATTTCTTTATGTCACAACCATAATTCATATTAGGGCACCATGAGTGAGAAAGATATGATTATAGAGAAAACCTAGAATCTACTTCGGTTTATTTTTAAGTCAGTTGAAAAAGTCAGTCTGATGGCTCTCATTAGGAAAAATAAAAATTACTTATAAAAGTCTCACCATTGTGACACCTTGATTGAGAGCTATCATTTCAAGGAATCAACAGTGAGGCACAATGACTCTGAACATCAGTAAAAGCACAGGTTAGAAAAATGCTTAACCTTTTTTAGTTAGCAGTATATTTGAAAATGTATTTCTAATGGAACAGAAGATATCAACAAAGATATGCTTTCCATATGCTGTGTTTTGAGGGAGTAGTATTGTAAATGGGTTCCTTTTTATGAATTGTCTTTTGATAAGAATTTTTTTTAACTCTGGGAAGGCTAGTCCTGTACTACTAAATCACAAGAAAATGTTTCAGAGAGAATCTGATTCCCTTGCAGTTAGGAAAGATAAGCATATAATTTACCATCCAAACTGGAATACTTTGGGAAATGCAAAGGAGTTGGCTTCCATAATTCCTTCAGGTCAATGGGCATAACGTAGGACAGTCCCAGGTATACTAGGAAGTGTGTTCATCCCTCTCTTAGTCCAAAAAGAACTCGGCTGCTCCATGAATTGCCATCTATAAACTCTGGTACTTTCTCTCAGAGTATGGGAGGTAGCAGAAACTGTTACTGAAAGCCTTGTGTCTTTCCAGTTTCAGGGAGGGCAAGGGATCCTTTTCCAAAAGATGATTTCCTAATTCTATGTTGATCGTGTAGAATTATCCCTTAGTTCATTTCTATAAGGCACTGGAATTTTTTAAAAAATTACACTTAAATACACGTTTCCAGAATTGTCCTAATGATTAATGCTTGGAAATTTTTAAAAGTAAAATTATCTACCTTGTTATGTTACAAAGTTTATTGAATGGAATTTGCCATTGCTCTAATATCCCAAGGGTTAATTCAATAATTGTCGAATGCTTGCCATTTGCCGACAAACGTGTGAGATATCAGAGATGAAAAGATGAATAAGACACAGACTCTGTCCTCCGATAACTGAGAACAGAGGGAAGGTGAACACAACCATTTGTGTGATATGGGTTACAATGCACAATTCAAAAATGTATGTGTTCAATTCCAGAAAAGAAGTATGCGTGGGGAAATGGGATGGGACATTCTTCCTTTAAGAGAAGGGTAAGAATGGGTAATCATGGGTTAAAATGACAACAATTGCATTAGTTTAGGGAGTGAAGTTGACACTTAGGGCCTCTATTTTTATCCATAAAATCCAAGACAAAGTTGTATGTTAAGATTGATGGTGTGTGGGAATTGCTACTCTGGGAAATTTTGGGAAATGCTGCTAACCAAAAGCAAGTAATGGCTAGTATTTGAGCTCAGGTGAGACCAGAAATTGCAAATGTATAGTTGCACTAATGTAGACTTTGATGGAACATGATCAAGTAGTAATCAGCTAACAATGCCCAGCAAATGAAAAGACAGACCAAAGGATCATTCAGAGCTGGGAAATGTAGATCAAGCATGGTTGCAAATAAGAGGGCAAAACCATTAAAGTAGTGGTGGGTTTTGCAACGCCTGAGAAAATAATGAATCCAGGCAAGGATCGTCACTGGTGGATGCTGGACAACAGACCTTATTGACTTCCTACTGAAGACCCTCAGCATGAGGTATTCCTACCAAAAATCTAAACAAAATCCAATGAAGCCTTTACATCTAATTATCAGTCTCTAAGAAATGAAGAACAGGGAGAAGAGGAACATGATAAAGAACCTCATAAGGATGTGACCAGAGAAATCCAGACTATGGAAAAACCGATAGATCAGTCAATCTCGTTTCTGCAATAAATATGCTGCAATAAAGGAAGAAGAGTGGGAGGTGGAACGCACAGACTAAAAGAGACTTAAGGTATAGATAGACTGATCGCAATGTACAGATCTGATGTAAACAAATCCCAAAATATGAAACAAGACAAGTGGATTATTTCCTGGGTGTTTGATGATATTAAGAAGCTATTGTTAATTTTCCAGTATGGTCATGGACTTGAGATCTTTTAAAGTATCTAATAGAGATAGATATCAAAATATTTATAAATAGAAGAATATGGTATCTGTATAATCATTTGCTTCAAATTAATCCATTCGGAGAGGTGGAGAGATTATGTGAAACAAGTTTGGCCAAGATGGATTTTTGGAGAATAAAGTTTTAATATACTGTTTTCTCTATTTTCATGTTTGAAAATGTCCTTGTTAAAACATTTTAACAACAGCAACAAAAAAAAGTGGCAAAAATTTCAAGCAGGGACTGAGTGTGGTGGTTCACACCTGTAATACCAGCTCTTTGGGAGGTCAACGTGAGAGGACTGCTTCAGCCCATGAGTTTGAGACCAGCCTGGGCAACACAGTGAGACCTCATCTCTACAAAAAATAAAAAAAAATTAGTTGGGTATGGTGGTGTGAGCCTGCAGTTCCAGCTACTGGGGAACATGAGACAGAAGGATTGCCTGAACCCAGGAGGTTGAGGCTATGGTGAGCCATGATCATGCTACTGTACTCCAGTCTGAGAGACAGAGTGAGACTCTGACTCAAAAAAATAAAATAATAATAATTCAATGTAGGTAAACAGTCACAATGATTCACGGGAGGGAAGGGAATCCATAAGGGCGGACTAAGAAACTGAAGGGAAGATGAGAGGATTAGTGGCCCGGAGGGCAGTCTTGTCTTGATGAGGCCATAGGGTAGGTGCAGTGTAAGTTAGTGAGAATGTAATAATGAATGTTGATTGTTGGGACTTAGGATGCCATGGAAATGATGTCTTAATGCATAGGGTTGAGGAGGGCAGGACACTGAGGGTGTGTCTGGGCTGTTTCTGGCTTTGGAAAGCATAAAAGACAATGGTAGGAATTAAGTGGAGAATTCCATGAGCTGGGAGCCCAGGTCCTTATTCAAGCAGATAAGTGACCAGGAGGAAGACAAGGCGGAACAGAGGGTGCATATCCAGATCACCATGACAGATGCCAGTTACTAAAGTGTGCCCTTTGCTAATTAATGACTCCACATTCATTTTTGCTATTCTCAGTTCTCCAATACAGGTTAGACTAATGATTTTATGAGGGTTTCAGTTCTCCAATACAGGTTAGACTAGAATGGTTTTATGAGGGTTTCTGCTCTCTGTGGCACAAAGTGGTTATTTTTTCTCATTACTTATGGCATTTCTGCTTTCTTTCAAATCAGAACTGAAAAATAATTTCAGACATTTAATCATCAGAGAAGAGGGTCTTAGCTACATTGTGGTTAAGGAATGGTGTGTCATTCTTTTTAGTCTTTAGAGAATAGAAGTGGCAAGGAAATTGTCACCACATCTCAAAAGACATATCTTTTCCTTTGCTTACAAAAATTTTCTTTAAAAATTTCAGTATGATTTCTTTTTAAGCAACAAGTTCTCTTTGAAGTAAAATCTTTCAGAGGGAGGTATATGTTTGTACTCAATTATTTCCAGTTTTTATCTCTAGATCCTCAAAGAATAGTTTGAAATGCAGAAGTAAATGTTAATAACCATTACTAGTCATTTCTGTTATACAAATTTATGTAAAACAAAGTTTGGATGACAACTGTAAATTGGGTGACTTTATAATTCTCAAGACAATTTTGTAATAAGAAAGTTTACTTGATTTTTTATCTGCTGTGCACAACTGACAACTCTTCTTTACAGTACATCTACAAGAAAAAATATTAAGTACAAAAATGTAAATTCAAAGGCTATTTATTGCTCAATTCTATATAAAAGTGCACTTTATTTAGCCCCTCCAATTTCAAGCCACACTCATCCAGATCCCAGTGTTTTACTTCATTATTTTCATGTATCTAGACATTTTCCCCACTGGAATTATGTAAGTCTTCTTATCTTTTTTTTTTTTGAGTTGGAGTACCACTCTGTCGCCCAGACTGGAGCGCAGCGGCCGTTCCCGGCCACCGCAGCCTCGACCTGCTGGGCTCCGGCGATCCTTCCGCCTCAGCCTTCCGAGTAGCCGGAATTACAGCGCGCTACCACGCCCGGCTGATTTTTTGATTTATTGTAGAGATGAGGTCTCGCTGCCCAGGCGGGTCTCGAACCCGCGGGCTCAGGCAGTCCACTCACCTCAGCCTCCAAAAGGCGCGGGATTACAGGCTGAGCCACCGAGCGTGGCAAGTCTTCTTATCTTAACCCTAAATTGTTTCTCTTCTTACTTGGAAAACCATGAAATGGCAACATCCAATTTGATAAGCCAAGTTCTAAGAAACAACTTCCAAAAAATGGTAAGAAAAAACAAATTGCCAACATCATTGTGTTTAAAACATCATATTTAAAAAATCTCTTTTTTAGTAACACCTTTTTTATTCAGGATGGTTTTGCCAAGATGCTCTCACTTAATTAGTTAGTTCTTTAAATATTAAAAAGAATTAATTCCCCACCCAATGTTACCATGAACTTTAAACATTTACCCCAAACAAAACAAGAAGGATTTTGATTCTTCTTGTTTTGTGGAAGAATACACAATGGCTCATATTTGAAAGCTCTAGAGTAAAAAACATAAGTTTGGGGAAAAAAACATTTTGATGGCTAATTTTATTACTGTAACAGCTCCTTAAGCAAAGGGTCTAGAACTAATGTCCTAGCTTTTTGTGATACAGTAATATTCAAGTCACTTTATTATTTTGGGGACAGAGTATACAGGCTCTGTGTGAAGAGTCAGACTTTTCTATTTAATTTCAAATTGTTAGATTGGATGCAGATCTAATTTGGCTAGGGAAAAAAACTGCAATTCAGTTTTCATATTAAGTCTTAAAGTTACTTACTCCTACCCAAAAATATTCCTTAAAACCCATGGGAAGGCCAGGCATGATGTCTCACACCTGTAATTTCAGCATTTCGGACAGCCAAGACAGGATTGCTTGAGCCTAGGAGTTCAAGACTCGCCTAGGCAACATAACAGACCTAGTCTTAACACAAAAATAAAAAAAAATTAGCTGGGTGTGGTGGTGAGCACCTATAGTCCCAGCTACTCAGGAGGTTGAGTATGATCAACTGAGTTCAGGAAGCCAAGGGTGCAGTGAGTTGTGATTGTGGCACTGCCTCTGGAGTGACAGAGTGAGATCCTGACTCAAAAAAAAAAAAAAAAAAAGTACTCCTGGGAAAGTTGGGTGAAAGAAAAGGCAAATTAAATGGGAAAGATTTTACTGCTTTGGACATGCCAAGAACAGCTGGCCTCCAGCTTCTTTGAAGAGGAGGCAGGAGCAGAAAAACAGGGCTCATGATGTGGCCACCATTCTCCAAGCTATACTTGCTTCCCACAACCTTTTTGTAAACTAAAGTTTTTTATTTTGGAATAATTTCAGATTTACAGCAAAATTGCAAAGATTAAATGGGGAGTTCCCGAATACCCGTCACCCAGTCTCCCCATTGCTAACATCTTACGCTACCATGGTACATTTGTCAAAACTAAGAAACTAGCATTGGTCCATTACTTTTAACTAAACTCCAGACTTTATTAGGCTTTCACCAGTTTTTACACTCGTGTGTGTGTTCTGTTCCAAGATCCATCCAGGATACCACTCTTCATTTAGTCATCATGTCTCCTCTAGTACACGACAGTTTCTCAGTCTTTGCTTGTTTTCCATGACCTTGACAGTTTTGGGGAGTACCGGTCAGTTATTTTGTAGACTGCTCCTCTGGGTTGGATTTGTCTGCTGTTCTTCTAATGGTTAAACTGGGTATATGAATTTTGGAGAGGAATACTACAGAAGTGAAGTTCCCTCAAGACATCAAGTCAGTGGATGGCCCGATTGGGTTCCACCGCAGAGGTTTAGCTTGAGCATTTGTATAACTAACCAGCAATCTCTTTAGTAGTCATTTTTGCCTTTCTTGGAAAACCAGTGAGATTGCTGCTGGCCTATGTGCCACATTGACCTGGAGGTTCTTTCTTCCATTCTGTTCCCAAAGAAAGAGGTACTAGCTATTTCCACAGCACTTTCAGTTATCCGTGCTTCACCCTCAAGGGTTATTAATGACTATTAGACTTTTAAAAATTGCCATTAAAATCAATAATTTAGAATTAACTTCACATTTTACTAGATTCTTTGCTTACTACTTTTTCTTGAATCCCACATTTTTCTCTTAGATTCATTTTACTGGATTATATTCTGGTGTTTTTTTAAAAACATCTGTAAGTGATTAACTCTTTGATGCTTAAGTGTTCAAACATTTTTATTGTTTATGCCTTCTACAGCATAGCTTGGTAATCTATTTTGGTGTTCTAGTTTCAAACTCACTTTCTTCAAAACTTTGAAGATATTTTTTCATGAACTTTTCTTTCCTTATCTCCTCTCTTTCGTCTGTCTCATCCTCCTCAAACTTCTATTAAACTAGTGTTGGCAGGAAGTCCTCTCTCTCTTTTCTACATGCTCTGTATCTCTCACTTTTTACTGTATTCTGGAAGAATTCCAAGGCTCAGTCATTGAGCTTGCTAATTTCCTTTTTAGCTGTGTTTTTCTTGTTTGTATAATTAATTTTCAAGATTCTTACTCTTTTTTGTACTAGTTTGTTCTTATTTCATGGATATCTCCATGAGACTATTAAGTACAGTTAGGAGAGGCCATCTACCCTAAGCCCTGAGCATCCCTGCATTTGCTGGCTAATTGTACCAAACCTCTTGGCTTAATCATCCTCTGGCCCTGAGCCTGTTCTGTATCTGTCAATTAAGTAGATCAAATGCAGCACGACTATAATTACAACTTCTCGTTCCCCAAAAAACTAGATTTTTCTACTGATTCTATAAAAGGTCATAAGCTTCTAGCCCTGGGTTCCCTAGGGGCAGAGCAACTGGCTGCATTCCTGACTACAATCTAGGTCCATCACATTGCTCCATGGGACTTGGGGACAGGAGAACTGGTGCTACTAGGCTGACACTCCTGCCGCTTGCGCTGCTTTGAGTAATAAACTGTCTTGCTCTGATCCACTGAGTCTCCCTGTCTACTTTAAGCCCCGAGGGCCTTGTGGCAAGTCAATCTGCTTCTGAGCTTGTAGCAACCCCAGAACCACTCTTGCCTTAGTCTTATATATCTTTTAGACTGAGTTTTTCTCCATCAGTCTGATCTCAATTGCTCTCAGTTCTTCAGGGATTTCTAACACTTTGTGGCCCTCATTTTGCTTCCTAGCACTGTATGTAAGTATAAGTATACATACATACATAAATGTATGTATATATAATTATATATATATGAATACACACATACATAACTATAGATTTATTTGATTATATATACACCCATATATTAATTAAATATATATATTAATACACCCACTATGAGGAGGGGCCCCCCAAAAACCTGAATTTATATGACCTTTAAATACTCTCCATTTGACACAACACACCTATCAAGATGCTTTTTCGCTGCTCAAAAACAATTTTCGATTCGTCAGGTTTGAGACCTTTTAGTGTTTCTGCTGCTTTTTGTTTTATCTCTCCCATATCAGCAAAACATTTCTCACTGAATACCTTTTTTTTTTTTTTTTAAATCAGGGAAGCAAAAAAAAATGTTGCTTGGGACAAGATTGGATGAACAAGGAGGGTGAAGCATGGGGGTCATGCTGTTTTTCTGGCAGGTGTGTTGTTTGATGTTTCTGGTAGGTGCGTTGTTATGGTGGGAGAACCAGTCACCTGTTTGCCACAAATTGGGACTTTTCTTCTGCAAATCATGATGCAACTTTTTCAAAACTTCCAGATAAAAACTTTTGTTGACTGTTTGATCTAGAAGAACAAATTCCGAGTGTACTACAAAGGGCCCATACTCCAAAAGATAATTTTGTTTTTTTGTGTCCCCCCCATATAGTCATGTGTCGCATAATGACATCTTGTTAATGACAACCACATATACAAGAGTGGTCCCTTAAGATGATAATACTGTATTCTTACTGTACCTTTTCTATGACAACCACATATACAAGAGTGGTCCCTTAAGATGATAATACTGCATTCTTACTGTACCTTTTCTATGCTTGGATATATTTGGATACACAAACACTTACCATTGTGTTACAATTGCCTGCAGTATTCAGTACAGTGACCATGCTGTAGAGGTTTGTAGTCTTGGAGCAATAGGCAGTATCATAGAGTCCAGGAGTATATGATGCTATACCATCCGGGTTTGTGTAAGTATACTCTATGACCTTTGCACAATGGTGAACTCACTTAATGACTCATTTCTCAGAATAAGTCCCTGTTGATAAGCTGTGTGTGACTGTATGATGCTTATTGGACACGTACCATGTATCAGGCAGTGTTCTGAGTGCATAAAATATATTATTCACTCGATCTTCACAACGACCATTTGAGAAAGATACTATTTTGTTCTCACTTTATTGATATAGAAACTGTGACACAGTAAGCACAGGCCTAGTAAACAGCAGAGCTGGGAGGTAAGTCCCATAATTCTAGCAGCCGCCCTTGATATCTGTGTTCTGTGTCTCAAATGATATAGGTGCTGCCCAAGAAGTACAACTAAAAACAGAAACAACTATTCACTCAGACTGGGTGGCTTAAGGTGGGCATTGTTGCAGATCAGATTTCTCAATAGCAGAATTCAGGGTTTTTTTGTTTTGCTTTTCATTTCATTTCATTTATTTATCTTTTATTTTAAAGATATGGAGTACAATCCAGATCTTTCTATATTCTTGATGTGTGTGTGTGTGTGTAGAGATATAAATTCCCCTCTTAGTACAATCTTCATGGCATCCTGGAGGATTTTGTAAGATATGGTTTTGTTTTCATTTGTTTCCATGAATCTTTTGTTTTGATTTTTGTGTTGACTCAGGAGTTGTTCAGCATCATGCTGTTTAGTGCCCATGTCTTTGTGGGTTTGGGAGGGATTTTGTTGGTGATGATATCTATTTTTATTCCACTGGGTCTGAGAAGGTGCCTGGCAGTATTTTTATTCTACTGGGTCTGAGAAGGTGCCTGGCAGTATTGTGAAATTTGTTTATGCTTGATTTATGGCAGAGGATGTAGTTGATATTGGGGTACATTCTGTGTGGTGATAAGTAGAATGTATATTTCTTGTTTGTTGGGTGGAGTGTTCTGTAGGTATCTATTAAGTCTAATTGGTCAAGTGTCATGTTGAGGTTTCTTATCTCCTTGTTGATTTTTGCCTCAATGATCTATCTATGGTTGTTAGTGGGGGTGTTTAGGTCCCCAGCTATAATAGTGTTAGAGTCAATAACTTTTTTTAGTTTTCTCTGTAGATGCTTTATGAAAGTTGGTGCTCCTGTATCTGGTGTGCAATATGTTTAGGATGGATATTTCTTGTTGATGGATTGAACCTTTTATCATTATGCAGTGTCGCTCTGCATCTTTTAAAATTTTTGATGGCTTAAAAGGTTGCTTTGTCTGATAGTAAGATTACAACTCCTGTCTTCTTTTGTGAACTGTTTACCTGAAAATTTGTTTTCTATCCTCTAGCTTTAAGTCTGTGAGCATCCTTTGTTGTGAGATGTGTTTCCTGGAGACAGTAAATTGTAGAATTGTGTCTTTTTATTCAGTTTGCCATTCTATGTCTTTTCAGTGGTGCATTTAGTCCATTCATGCTCAGGCTGGTTATTGAGATATGGGAGTTTATCCCTTCATGAAGCATTTATAGAGTTATTTCTTGTTGTTATTTGTCAGTTGGCTGGCTTTTTATTTTGGGGTTGATGTGTGTCCTTTCAATTGTCCTGTTTCAATGAATGCTACATTAATTCTCTGTTTTCCTGTATTCTAAGAAAGAGCCTGACCATTTAAAAAAAAATACTACCTTCTTTGCTCAATACCTTCCTAAGTGTCTTTTGTAAACCTGGTCAGGAGATTTCATAGACTCTTAGGGATTGACTGTCTGGGAAGGATTTTAATTCTCCATCACTGATTATGCTTAGCTTAGCTGGGTATGCAATTCTTGGTTGAAGATTTCTCATTGAGAAATTTGAAGACTGAACTCCAGTACTCTCCCAGCCTGTAGTGTTTCTGTAGATAAGTCTGCTGCTATTCTAATCTTGCCTGGTAAGTAGTCTGACCTATCTCTCTCACTGTCTTTAGGATTTTTTCTTTTATTTAACCCTCAGTTTATTTCTTTGGCACAATTTGCCTTTCATCTAATTCTGATATCTTATTATGTTTACTTTAAACTCCAGTCAATCTCTCATTTTCTTGTTTTGTAGTTCAAAGCATGTGTGGGGAAGTTTTCATCTGTTTCTTGAGTAGTGTTTTCTTCTTGGGTAGATTTTTTTTTTTTTACTGCCTGCTATCAAACACATGTTTATTGCATTGTTTGGCTGTGCAGTGTTTGCATAGTTTTTCCATTCTTTTCATCCTAATGCTGGGATAGCTCTGTACAGACTTTCCATTTGTTCTGACATAGTATAGATAAGATCTTAACTACCTTACCATAGACTTGGAGACTTCCCCCCCCCAAAAGCTGCACTTCCATGGCATCTTATGTTCTATTTACTTGGATGTCTTCAGCATTTAACAAGGGGGAGAACTTCCATGAGGTTGTACCAGACCTTGCTAGTATAACATGGCTCTACTCCTTCTTCTAAGATTTTGTCATTTTCTAAGGCCAAGGTTTGCTCAAGCTCATTAGAGCTGCTTCCCATTTCCATGAAGGAGTTATCGTTGGACTTCAGATCTGCCTCCACATCCAGCTTGTAACTGAGAAACCTGAGTTTCCATCAGCGAACAATGCCCTCTCTTCAGCTTCTCAGTCCACTTATTTCTCTTCTGTGACCACTTCCTCTCCTCATCTTCAGAACAGAGCAAACAACAGGAAACCCACTCAATTTTCTTCTTTCCAGTTTTAGGAATATTAATGAAAATCCTTGGATTTTAGTGACTTACTAGTTATATCTAAGGAGTGGTGGTGGCATCTGGAGACTTGCCATGTTGTGCTATTCTGTTCTGATCCAGAACCTTCCATTTATTTCCTTGGTTTTTCACTTATTTTTTTGGACTATGTGCCTTTGTTGTCTGGTTACTTCTGGTGAAAAAATTTATTTAGGTTAGTTCATTTTAAATTCATTGATTAGATATTGGGAAAGAAGATTATTAACCCAAAAGTTCCATCAAGTACAAACTGTAATTTCTTGGATATTGATTACTAAACTCTTGAATGTAAATGTACTTTGGAGTTAAACGCCCTGGGGATCAAAGCCACCTGCTTGAGGGGAGCATCCTTCACAAAGGTCAGTCCATTGCCAGTAGCTCAAAGCTCAAGCTGGGATGCAGGGGAGGGCTCAGTGAGGGGTTAGAGCCCTTTCTTGGTTTTGGAATTGAAAAGCGTAATGATGTCTAAGAAGTCATGTCTTGTTAGATGGAAAAATTGAATGCAAGCACAAAGGGGAACTTGCTTGAGGTAAGGAACAGACACTCAGGGGAGCCCGTGACAGACTGAGCCAGACCTCTCAGGCAGAGGTGCGCTATTTCCTCAGAGAAACAGAATCAGAAACTTCTGTTTGTGGAGACCAGACTATGTTATCTATAATTCTTAATTTGTTTGTTTGGGCCTATTTAGGTACTGCTTATTGGGAGAAGAGACCAGGCTGGTGCTGGAACACTGTTTCTCTTGCAGTATGTTATTGGGGTGACCAAGAGGCTAAAAAGACAGACATCTATAGGAAAGACAAAACCAGAGAAAACCTGTGAGGTCTTTTAATTCAGCTTCCCCCTGACTACTCCCTCAAAAAAGATTCTTTTATCAGTGCAAAGCTGCAAGCTTTGGGTTTGGTTTCAGTAGGAGAGGCTGATTTGCTTATAGACACTGACATTCTTTTATACTCTGGAAACTAGATAGGAATAATTATTCTGTATTATAGTCTTTGTAAAGATGGCAGTCTTGGCTTTATGGGGCATTTCCTGAGTAATTCAAATTCCATCCCTAATTCTATCCATACAATTCCAATTTAGGGTACTAGAAGCCTTCTTTCCAGGTTCATGAATTCAACCAGCATGACTTCTAAAATATTTCAAAATTTTTTTTCCGTTAGGTATGGAAACAAAGAGAAGCATCCAAATTGAAGCAATTAGTTATTTAGAAAAAAAATTAAGCAATTTCTAACTAACATCTTCAAGCACTAAGAAAAAGGAGCGCTGACCATTGGGTGGTGTCTGATTGCAACAGAACCCAACATCTCAGTGACAACACAAAGCTTAAAGGCAAAAAAGTGAGGGGGAAAACAATGCTTTCCCCAAACTTAAAACTGTTTTAATCCACTCTTCATATTTCAGAGAAAGTAAATTGAGTCCAACTTAACTGAGTGTTTGAATAAATGACTAGAGTCTTAAAAAATGCCTTCCCATCAACACTAAATGACAACCTTTGAGATGAAAACTTCCCCAGGATGACACAATTCAAAGGACAGATAGCACCTGGGAGAACAGTGCTGGGCCACTCACCCTCTTCACTCCTGTATTTTGGCTTCTGATTATTCCTGGGACTGTGGACTTGGGGAAAACCATTCTCTGAGGAGCTAAGAGGCAGTTGGATGAGAAAGATGATGAGGAAAACCAGTAGGAAAACCTGACCCCAGCCCACAGCCAGTACGTAGCTCCTGGGTCCATGGGGATCTGGGAGCAGGCAGACCACTAAGGGACTGCAACCCACTGCACCACAGGTCCTGAGGCCACCCCTTCCAAACCCTGGACTCCAGCATAATCAGCAGAATGTGAAACTCCTAATGTTCCAGCGAGAATGTGGAACGTTCACAGTGTGCCACACTGCACTCTGGCTTTCTGGTTCTGAATGATGCATACTCAGTCCTTTGGACTCAACTGAGAAAACTCATACCTTTTCCTGTAAGCTCTTTTTTGGAGAAAGACCTTGATTCTAACACCGCTCAACAGCGGGTAAAGCAGCTGCATGTCTCCATACAGCCTTCTCAGATGTAAGTGAACCCGCCACCCAACACACCCCATGGGATTGCCCTGCCACCCATGTTGAAGCTCGAAACTCACCTCTGTAAGTCCTCTGTCTTCTCTTAGCCTAGCCTGGCAATCCTCTTGGATGCTGTTACATGGTTTCCCAAAAGTTGGTGTGTTCTAGGTGGAATGCAAACATCTTTTATTTCGTAGTTGTGAATTTATGTTAATGTATATTGGAAACATAAAACTAATAATTACAATGACATAATAGCAACAACATACACTTTTTAAATCTATGCCAAAAAGTCACTTTTAAGAAACATAAATAGGAGTACACAACTTAAAGGATATGGCAAAGATTGGGAATGTGGTTCCAGAATGACTGAAGCTTGAGCACTAGTGCCCCGGTGTGTGTGGTGGGGTAGAGGTGGGTGGTAGAACCTTGCCCTTGACCAGGGCTTATCTTGTTTTGTTTTTCAAAAATGAATGATGGCGCTGACCTGGGACATTCCCGGCATGGTCATCTAGATGGCATCCTGAAGCCTGTGGATCTCATGCTGGAAATAAAGATGGAGAAGGGAAAGATGCCAGAGACCTGCTTCAGTCGGGTTCAGGGTACCCCAAAGGTGGAGATGCGTCGGCGATTGGGGGGAAGGAGAGAGAGAGAAAGAAAGAGACTGGACTCTGGTCTAGTGCAGAATCGATGTGTGTTATTGGGAATTACAACAGGTCTTTTATACACAAAGTCAGATGTGGGAGGGGCTTCCCCCACCCACCAGGAAACTTAATCCATGAAAACTTAATCAATGATTGCCTTTAAACCCTTTTCATATGATAATCTTAAAATCCCATAACAAAGGATAACCTAATCTGTGACTGATATATTCTATAAACCTTTTTCATCCTAAGCTGATTGATTTATGCCAAGTTAAACAATCCTACAGAAGTTTAAGTATTTACTTTACAAACAAAAGTGGCCCATCCCAGAATGTTTGGAATGTGGCCCAGTCCAAAGTTCACAGTGGGCTACCTGCAAGTAACCCAGCCGCATTCTTTCAACAAAATGGCTGTCTTCTAAAACTGTATTCTACAATTTAGACCCTCAATAAATCCTAATAAATCCTAAGATTTATTGACCCAGAAGCCTGTGACCAATACTAAGGCTCTTAGATGTGACACAAATTTGAATCATAAGTTGTGTGAAAGCCAAAACTGCAGTTTGTGGAAGAATGGGAGCAATGAACTTCTAAAGTTAGCTTGTGTTTGTCCCGGTCTCAGAGTTTTTATGTTTTGAGCTCACAGGAGCTTAATCTGGTTAGTGCTGAGTAGAAAGGGGGAGGAAATGGGGTCAATAGCTCCCGAATGCATCCTAGTGGTCTCGGGGTCAATGCCCCTTCCTGATCCCTAATGCTCAGTGGGCCTCTGTGGCCGGCTCCCAACAGAAAGACACATGCAGAGTCCCAGGCTACACTACCCTTGCCCATTTGCAGTGCAGAGAACAGACAGAGGGTTGCTAGATACAGTATGAAAAGTGCTCTTATAAGCTGACAAAAAAGAATGAAGAAAAGCAGCCCGGCATGTTGGCTCATGCCTGTAATCCCAGCACTGTGAGAGGCCAAGGTGGGAGGATAATTTGAGATCAGGAGTTCAAGATCAGCCTGGCCAGCATCACATGTCTCTGTCCCTACAAAAAAAATAGATAAAGCTGGGCATAGTGGCACACACCTGTAATTTCAGCTACCCAGGAGGCTGAGGCAAGAGGCTTGCCGGAGCTCAGGAAATTGAGCTAACCCGAACCCTAGGGTTATAAGTTAAACTAATAGTGTGCTGTCGTTTTGTATCTATCAGGTAGGCAGACATTTATAAAGACAGCTAGCAGATATTGCCGGTGGAGAATTGGAGGAAAAGTCACTGTTATACCTTTTGGTGGAACTGTGAGCTGTGAAAGTATCTTTAGAAATCTCTTAAATTACAAATACAAGCTCTTCTATAAGGACCTATTTTCGTTTGGAGATCTGTCTTCCACAGCCTCTCAGTTCTCATGGTGTGGGTATAGTCCAACTTCTACCCTGGAGCTGAGAAAATCAGAGGCCAAGTTTCCCTGGGCATTATGTCTGGTTCATGGGTGGGCACAGGACCTAAGCTTATCCAACCTATGTCAGTCTTAGGGCTTTTGCTGAGAATGCAGGGGCAATCTTCCTCTGGATTCAAATTTGGAAGAATTTAGACCCCATGGTTGCTAGAAGCCATCTTGAGACTTATGTGGAGTATGGCCATGAAAATGTTCTATATGAAAGCATATTTGGCTGATGGCCTCAGCTGCTGCTCTTCAGATTTGTCCACCATACTCATCCCAGGGTCATTCTTCCTGGAACCTACCCTCTGCTGAGACTAAGCACAGAAGTGGTATTAACATGAGATACCTTCAGTGGGAGATTTTGCCTTGAGAACTCCCTGTTGATCTGACTGAAACTTTCTCAGAACTGTGCTGTACTTTAAAACTTCACCAAACAAGTTCTCACCCATTCTCTTTCATTCACAGTTCTGAAAGTTCATCACTGTCTGAAAGTTCTCCTCCCTTTCACTAGCTCCCTCCCCATTATTTTTTCTAATTGCTTTCCTAATAATCTTCTTGCACTTCAAATCTGATCTTGGCAGTGACTCTTGAAGGACCCAAACTAACACGAATGTTGCTGGTTCTGAGAGAACAGGTGGTAAGACAGAACTTTAAGATTTGTTCACTTACTTACAACGAGTAAAGGAAAGGCCACCCTGAGAGTATGTGGAGTGGAAAGAGACCCTAGAAAGAAATGGTGGCTGAATTGCTAAGACCATCAATTATGATAAGATGTTTTCATTTAAAAAATTTCTTTATTAAAGATGTGGGGTACAATTCAGGGTTAGGTATACAAGTGTTCATGATGCAGGTACCCTTGTTGATGAGGTGTGCCCCCCTGGCAGTTTCTCACTACTGCCTATGCCACCCACCCACATCCCTCCCCACCAGTAGTTTCCCACTACTGCCAATCCCTTTCTTATGAGTGACAACATATGGTACTCTGCTCTTTGTTTCTGTGAGAGATTACTGAGTATGATAGGCTCTAAATCCATCCAAACTGCTATGAAGTCCATATGTTTGTCCTTCTTTATGGTTGCATATTATTCCATTGTGTATATGTACCACTTTTTTTAACCAGTCCAGTTTTGATGGGCGGCAAGGTGGTTCTATGTTTTTGCTATTGTGAATTGAATAGTGCTGCAATAAACATGTGTGTGCAGGTATCTTTTTTGTAGAATGATTTGAGTTCCTCCAGGTATATCTCCAATAGGGGTATTGCTGGGTCATATGGAAGGTCAATTTCTAGCTCTTTCAGAAATTGCTACACTGTTTTCCAAAGAGGTTGCACTAGTTTGCATTCCCACCAGCAGCGTAGAAGCATTCTTTTTTCTCCAAATTCTCGCCAACATCTGTTGTTATTAGTTTTATTAATGATGACCATCCTTACATTCTGGTGACCAATTCCTGACCAAAACTCCAAGTGCCCATGCCATTAGAGATGAGATAGACAAGTGGGACCTCATCAAACCGACAAACTTCTGCAAAGCAAAAGAAATCATCAAGAGAGCGGGGCGACAGCCCACGGACTGGGGAAAAAAATGCCAACTGTATATCTGACAAAGGCTTAAGATCCGGTATCTACAAGAAACTCAAGCATGCCGAAAGGGGGAAAAAATGCAGCCCCATTAAAAAGTGGACAAAAGACATGAATACACACTTCTCAAAATAAGAGATACGGGCAGCCAACAGACACATGAAAAAGTGTTCAGCCTCACGTATCAAGAGAGAAATACAAATTAAAACCACATCAAGATAAAATGTTTTCTATCTTACAGATCAAGCTGATAAAGGGGAATGCTGTGGTAGTAATAATTCAAGCATTGAAAGACATAGGGGCACTGTGCCTGTGAGGACACAGAGGTGGTTGGTTACAGAGTTGTACTGAGGCCTTGTGGAGGAAAAATGAGAAACTGAGGGCACTAAGTTTTGGCCTGCAGAGCAGAGCTACTGAATAAAAAAAAAATTAAAGATGTGGAGTACAACTCAGGATTAGGTAAATATTGGTAATCAGACGGGTGTTACTTGGGCCTCCCTTTTGTCCCCACTATGTATGGTTTGGGACTAGGTAAACTTATTGATGTTTTTGTGCCTCCCATCATCCCCTGGCAGTGTCCTGCCACTGCCAATTCATTTCTTATAGTATTATGTTATAATAAATATTCAGGGTCAATTTGTGAGTGAGACATGTGGTGCACAGTTGTTTGCTTCTGTGATATATCACTGAGTATGGTAGACTCTAAATCCATTCAAGTTGCTGTGAAGTACATAATTCTGTCCTTTATAGTTGCATAATATTCCATCATGTGTATGTACCATATTTTTTTTATCCAGTCCACTTTTAATGGGCATCATGTTTGGTTCCATGTTTTTGTTATTGTGAATAGTGTCACAATAAACATGTGTGTGCAGGTATATTTTTTATAGAATGACTTGAGATTCTCTGGGTCTATTCCCAGAAGGGGATTGCTGGGTTATATAGAAGGTCAAGATTTAGATCTTTTAGAAATTTCCACACTGTTTTTCACAGAGGTTGTACTAATTTACGCTCCCACCAACACTGTAGAAGCATTTCCTTTTCCCAGCATCCTCTCCGGTTGTTTTTAGAGTTATTAACAATGGCTGATAGTTGGTATCTCAGTGTGCTTTTGATTTGCATTTCTTTGTTGATTAGTGAGGCTGAGCATTTTTTCATGTATCTGTTATCTGTTCATATATCTTCTTTTGAAGAAGTGTCTATTCATAACTTTTGCCCACTTTTTAATAAAGCTGTTTTGTTTTTCTCCTTTTGGCACATTTGAATTCCTTGTAGATCCTGGGTGTTAAGCCTTCATCAGATATACAGTTGGCAATTTTTTTTCCCATTCTGTGGGTTGTCTCCCTGCTCTCTTGATGGTTTCTTTTGCTTTGCAGAAGCTTTTCTGTTTGATGAGATTCCACTTGTCTATCTTATCTCTTATGGCATGGGCTTTTGGGATTTTTATCAAGAATTAGTTGTCCTTTCCAATTTCTGTAAGAGAGTCTCCTGCATTTGGAAGATTCTTATGTTTAAGGTTTTATGTTTAGATCTTTTATCCATTAGATTTTTTGTGTATGGTGATAGGTATGGATCCTGTTTCAATTTTCTGCATGTGGTCAGTCAGGTTTCCTAGCATCATTTATTGAATAGGTTCTCCTGTCCCCAGTGGTTGCTGGTGGAGGATTTGTTGAAAATGAGTTGGTTGAGAAATTGAGGTTTGCTTCCTGAATTTTTATCTTGTTCCATTGGTCTATTTTTCTGTTCTTGTACCAATACCAGTCTGTTTTGATTATTTTAGCCTTATAGTACAGCTTAAAGTCTGGAGTGTGATATTTCTGTTTGCTTTTCTTGTTGAGGATTGTTTTGGCTATTCATGGTCATTTCCATATGAATTTCTGTTTTTTCAATTCCAGGACTAAGAAAAATTATGTTGGTAATTTAATGGGTATTGCATTGAATCTGCAAATTGCCTTGCATAGGATGGACATCTCAACACTGTTGATTATTCCAATCCATGAACATGGAATATTTTTCCATTTGTTTGTGTCTTCTTTGATTTATTTGAGTATTGTTTTGTAGTTTTCATTGTAAGGTCTTTCACATCTCTGCTTAGGACAATGCTGAGGTATTTCATTTTTTTGGTGGGTATTGTGAATGGGATTTTGCTTTTTATTTGGTGCTCTGCCTGTTTTCTTGTTGGTGTATGAGAATGCAACTGTCTTTTGCACATTAATTTTGTACTCTGTGACTTTGCCAAAGTCCCTCTTCAGTGCAAGGAGATTTTTGACAGATTCTCTTGAGTTTTCTTTTTTAAAAATATTTTATTTTATTTATTTTTTTTATAAAGATGTGGGGTACAATTCAGGGTTAGGTATACAAGCGTTGATTATGCAGGTACCCATGCTGATGAGGTATGCTCCTCCCTCCCCTAGCAGTTTCCCTCAACTGCCAATCTCACCCTCCTCCCCTGACAGTTTTTCACTACTGCCAAACACTTTCTTATAGTATCATAATGGTTCAAGGTCTGCTTATGAGTGAGAACATATGGTACTCTGTTCTTTGTTTCCATGATAGTTCACTAAGTATGATTGACTTTAAATCCATCCAAGTTGCTGCAAAGTCCATATGTTTGTCCTTCTTTATGACTGTCTCTTGAGTTTCTAAGGTAGAGTATCATATCATCTGCAAAGACAGATAGCTTAACTTCCTCTTTTCCTATTTGGATATTCCTGATATCCTCCTCTTGTCTGATTGCTCTCCCTAGAACTTCCAAAACTATGTTGAACAGAAGAGGTGAGAGTGGGCAACCTTGTCTTGTTCCAGTTTTCAGGGGAAATGTTTCCAATTTCTGTCTGTTTGTCAATATATTGCCTGTGGTTTTATCATAGATGGCTCTTACTATTTTGAGGTATGTTCCCTCTATGCCTAGGTGTTCAAGGGTTTTTGTCAAGAAATGATGCTGTATTTTGTCAAAAACTTTTTTATGTCTAATTATATAATTATGTGATTCTTGTTTTTATACCTGTTGATGTATTTAATTACATTTATAATCTTGCATATGTTGAACCAGCCCTGCATTTCAGGGATGAAGCCTACTGGGTCCTGGTGGATAATTACTGAGATGTGTTATTGGATCCAATTTGCTAGAATCTTGTTGAGAATTTTTGCATCAATGTTCATCAGGGATGTTGGCTTGTACTTTTCTTTCTTTGTTGAATCCTTACCCAGTTTGGGTGTCAGTGTGATGTTAGCTTCATAAAATGATCTGGGGCAGTTCCATCTTTCTTGTTTGCCTGGAATACTTAAAATAGGATTGGCATCAGCTCCTCCTTGTATGTTTTATAGAAGTTTGCAGGAAAGTTGTCTAGTCCAGGTTTTTTTTTTTTTAAGTAGTTTTCTTATGATGGATCAATTTCCTGGGTTATTATTGGTCTAATTAGGGTCTCAGTTTCTTTGTGTATCAACTCTGGGAGGTTGTGTGATATCACCAAGTCCTCCATTTCATTTAGGGTTTTTGAGTTGTTTCCAATCTCTGACAAACTTTTGTATTTCTTTGAGGTCAGTTGTGACTTGATCTTTTGTATTTCTGATTGTGTTTTGGACTTTTACTCTCTTTTTCTTGGTCAATCTGGCTAGGGGTTCATTAATTTTTTTTTATCCTTTCAAAGAACCAGCTTTTAATATTTTGTTGAAAATTTTTCTATGATATTTCTGTCTTCTATGTCTCATATTTGGGCTTTACTTTGGTGATCCGAATTCTTCTGCTGAAGTTAGAGTTTGGTGGTCCTGCCTTTCTAGCTCCCTTAGGTGATTTTTTAGACTGCTAACTCATGATCTTTTTATTTTCTTGATGTGTGCATGTGGAGCGATAAATTCCTCTCTTAGTACTTCTTTCATGATATCCCAGAGGTTTTGATAAGATGTGTCTTTGTTTTTATTTGTTTCCGGGAATCTTTAATTTCTGTGTTGACCCAGGAGTTGTTTGGTATCATTTTGTTTGGTGTTCATGCCTTTGTTTTGGAGGAATCTTGGTAGTGGTGATATTTATTTTTATTCCACTCTGGTTTGAGAAGTTGCATAATAGTATTTTGATTTCATGAAATTTGTTCATGCTTGACTTTTGGCTGAGGATATGATTGATCTTGGAGTACTTTCCATGTGGTGATGAGTAGAATGTGTATTCCATGGTTGTTGGGTAAAGTGTTCTGTAGATATCTGTTAAGTCCACTTAGTCAAGCATCAAATTGGGGCTCTGGATCTCTTTGTTGATTTTTTTTCCTCAACTATCTATCTATAGTTGTTAGTGGGATATTTAAATTCTTAGTTATGGTAATGTTAGAGCCAGTTATTTTTTTTAGTTTACTTAGTAGTTGTTTTATAAAAGCTGGTGCTCCTGTATTGGGTTCATGCATGTTTAGGATGGATATTTCTTGTTGATAGATTGAACCTTTTATTATTAGTGCCTTTCCATAATATTTTTAATTTTCGATAGGTTGAAGGTTGTCTGATATTAAGATCATGACTCCTGCCATTTTTTTATGCTCTCTTCACCTGAAAGTATGTGTTCCATCCTCTAACTTTGGTTCTGTGGTAGACCTCTGAGATGTGGTAGTCCTTTGAGATGTGTTTCCTGGAGGTAGCATATAGTTGGGTCCTGTTTTGTTTTTTTAAAAAAAATCCAGTTTAACATTCTAAGTCCTTTCAGTGGTGCATTTAGTCCATTGATGTTCAGGCAGATTATTGAAATTTGGGAGTTCATCCCTGTTATGAGACTGCTATAAGGCTGTTTTGTTTTCTTCTCCTTTTTGGTTGATACATGTGTGTGTTTTCAATTTTGCAGTCATGAGATATGTTGTGTTGATTACATATTTTCTTGTATTCCTGGGAAGTGCATGTCCTTTTTTTCTTTTTCTGTGCTTAATACTTTCTTGAACTTCTCCTGTAGAGCTGGTCTGGAAGCAGCATAATCTTTTAGGGATTATATGTCAGAAAATGATTTTAATTCTCCATCACTGATGAAGCTGAGTTTGACTTCTTGGTTGAAAATTCTTGGTTGAAATTGATTAACTTTGAGGACTTTGAAAATTAGACTGCAGTCCTTTCTAGCTTGTAGTGTTTCTGCTGATAAGCTGTTGCTATTCTCATTGGCCTTTCCTGGTAAGTAGTCTGACCTTTGAGAACTAATGAACTTCTTAGTGATGTTGGTACTCTTCTTACCAGCCCTTTCCTAATGGCTTTAGTGAATGGATGGGTGCTCCTAAGGATGTTGACTCTGCAGATCCCCCTGAAATCTAAGAGCCTTCAGGCATGGCCTACCCTTACACTGGAGAATATAGTAATGTTGCCTCAACAGGTGTCCTCTCAGGAGCTCCTCTCATCTCTTTTCCTAGTTGCTAGGCCAACACCTTGGGTTAAATCCCGGTAGAATCCAGCTGGGAATGTACTGGGCTGATAAGGGAGGGAATAAATTATATTCTAAAGTATAATTAGCTTGCACTGGAAGGAGTCAATGGGGACAACTGATACTGAATTTTGAGGATGCTTGAACAAGGGCTGGAATGTGAAACTGGATGAGTAATATTTAATTGACTTGAAAGTACTTTCATAGGATGTATAATTTAATACTTTGGCAAGATGCAGGAAATAAGGCAAATTAATTGTTAGAATGGCTCTTAGAAGACTAAAGAAAGTGATGGCCAACACTTGGGACAGTGGAAATGTCTGAGTTTCCTGGGCAGGAGGAATAAGAAGAAATAAAAATGCTGAGGAAAAGGAGGAAGAAGTAAGCTTGCTGGAGCAGATATATTATGTGAGGTCAGAAAAACTACAAGATGACTGTGTTACATGAGGGAGTCCAGAGAAAATACCATTCACCAGGGTCATCAGGGATATACTGGTAAGAGGGGCACCAGCATCACTAAGAAGTTCCCCTGCAGCTAAGACTGACAGTAGAGGCAGTCACAGAGCTAGGCTTGCTAGTATCCAGTGGGAATAATGGGATCCCCAAAGTCACAGTGGTCAGGTGATGATGCTTAAAGTAAGAAGCCAGAACCTAACAACAACCAAGGTCAGAGGGGCAGACAATGAAGGCTTGATCCATAGCAGGTTGTGAAAATGACTGCTAGAGTATGACATCTCTAAGAGCAAAATAAGGGGAGGGGGTAGTCAGCAAGGACGGTATTTAACATTCACTGGCAGAACAATGCAAGAATGGAGGAGCAAGAGACTGAGGACAATTGCCTCAAGAAAATTCACAATCTACTGCTCAGTTCCCAAACTTGACCTGATTTCCAGATCCAAAGCCCGTTAACTGAAGAGGTGACCAGATTCCTAGAAGGGACTCTGCAACATTGCTGCAAATATACCCATGTACTGTAATAATTTTCCCAGTCCTTCCTCAAAGGGACTGACAGCCATCTACTAGGATGACCACATACTAGGACAAGAGGAATACCTAACATGTTGAGGACTACTGGTCATGGGCAGAGTTGACATGGATACAGGGAGACTTGCGTCGTCACCATGTAGAATTCTGTCTTGGCATCTGCTTCTCATAAAGAGAGAGTTATCATGGGAATGAAGTTCTTTTAGAAGAAGAAACATGTTCCTGGTCATCCATCAGGACACTGGGTCAGACAGTGCTTGGAGTTGATTGCTCCATAATCAAAGTAAAACATTCACCTGTTGCTTTAGCCATTTTGAGTTGTTTTCTGTCTCTTGAAAATCCCTTGATGATAACATATTAAAACTTCATTTAGGTAGAAAAAAATGGGGGTAATAAATTTGTGATTATTGCTCTTAAACTAGGTCTCCTTGCCCCTTCCTAGAGCTGATCTGGATATCACAATAAGGAAAGGGAAGATGTAAGTGCCTTATAAGGGAGGTTTCATTGCCTCATCAAAAGTACCATCCTGCCCAGAAGGTAGCCTCAACTCTGACAAATTTAAAACAATCTCATACACTCCCAACATAACTGCCACCTATTTGTCACCCTTACAAATCACTCTTAGTTGATACCCTTACTTGCTACCTCGGAGAACATGGACCAAAGACACTAGAACTCACACTCTTCATCTTCCCAGCACCCTTCCTCCAACAACTCTCCTTTTTTTCTTCTGCATTATTCATTTTTCAGTCTCTACTGAATAATTCCCAATAGTACATCACCATGCTGTTATTGAACCTGTCTTCCAAATCACAATAAGCCTTGTCCTAACACCACTTTCTTAACCAGATATCACTGCATTGTTCCCCTTAGCAGAAAATGTTACAAGAGAAATCTTAACTATTGACTTCATTGTTCATCTAATTGTCTTTTAAATCCTCTCCAATCAGATGTTCCCACAACGGCTCAACCAAAATGACTCTTGTTAGGAATATTCATGACCTCCATGTTCCAAATTCAAAGCTCAAATCTCAGTCCTTCTCCTCCTTGACTTCTTAACCACACTTGGCATAGTTGGTCACATCACCTTCTTTGATATCTTTTTCACTTGGCTTCCAGTTCACCATGCCCTCTTTAATTTCCTCCTACCTCTCTGGTTGCTGCTGCTCAGTCTTTTTTCGGATGTTCCTTTACTCTAAGGCCTGTTCATATTGGAGTAACCTAGGATGAATCCTTGTTTTTCTAAGCATATTCATTCTCTCAGTAACCTCATCCAGTGGTATGGCTGTAAATACCATACATGTGGTGCACTGCTCACTCCCAAATTTATATCTTCAACTTGAACCTTTCTCCTAAACTCTAGTCAAGCATACCAAAATGCCTACTCAACATCTCCAAATGGATGACAGCCATCTTAATGTGTTATGATATTTTCTTCCATCCATTTTCCCATCCTTCTTGTATTTAATTTAAAAAATCGAGGAGTCCTTTCTTTTCTTTTCGGAAATTCCACATACAGTCCACGAGTAATTTACTTCTACCTTCAAATTAGAAAATTTCTCTCTCCTCTGCTGCTACTTCATGGCCTCTTCACTAGTCTCCTTGCTCCTCCCCTTGACCTGCTCTCCTCTCACACTCTTACAACCTATCATTTAGTTTTGCTGTTTTGTTTTGTTTTTTGAGATAGGGTCTCACTCTGCCACCCAGGCTGGAATGCAGTAGCTCAATCATAGCTCACTGCAGTCTCAGCCTCCTAGGCTCAAACAATCCTTCTGCTCCAGTCTCCCCAAATGCTTGGATTACAAGCATGAGCCACGATGAGTGGCTATTCACAGCCTATTGATAGCATAGCAACCTGCAATTCTTTTAAGATGAAAGTGATACCGGATAATACCTCTATTTGGAAGCTTCTGTCTCACTCAGAGTAGTACCTGAAGTCTTTACAAAAGACTGATGGCTGTGTGATCTGACACTTATCCATCTTGCCTCTCTGGCATCATCTGTTATAACTTTCCTCTTCTCTTAGGCTATAGCCTTCTGGAGTTTTTGCTGTCTCTCACATGCACCAGATATGCTGTCACCTCAGGGCTTTTACAATGGTTGTTCCTTCCTTCTGGAACACATTTTCATCAGGTAACACCTTGGCTAAATCACCTTAAAAACTTTGCTGAAATGGCATCTTCTGAATGAGACCTAATCTTAATGGCCTTGGAGACTATTGCAACTAGCGCTCCCTCACACCAGCATCTCCAATTGCAGATTGCTATATTGTTCTAAGGCATTGCTTACCTTCCAAAATACCGTATACTTTGCTTGTTATATTATTTATTTTTATTTCTCCTGTCCATTAGAATTTTAACTCCACGGGGTAGGAATTTTTGTCTTTTTTGTTCACTGATGCAACTCAAGCATTAGAACAGTGCCTAGCATATAGTAGGTGCTCAATACATATGTTTTAATTAAACCTATGTCCCCAAATTGTTTATCACCTTGCCTCTGGTCTTATATTCCAAGTTCTTTCTTTCTTTCTTCACATACCTTAAACTCAGTATGCTCAAAGTCAGACTTGTCTTCCCTATTAAATTTTTCTTCCTTTTGTTTTCCTAATTTGATTCATAGCATCGATATCCATCTAGTCACCTCAAGGAGAAGCTGCAGGGTCATTGCTCATTTTCAGTTTTGGGGCAAGTTCCTAACCCTTTCCAAATGCTAGCTGGCAGTTGAAGTTAATACTGATCTTTTAGTCACACATGCAAACATTTTCTTTTTCATAGACTTTTCTTTTCATAGACTAAGACTTGTCCTAGTTCTTGTGGATTATCATCCATTGATTAGTGTACTATTCTGCTGGGGTGCCATAACAAAGCATAGCAAACTGGGTGGCTTCAACAAACAGAAATTTGTTTCTCACAGGTTTATTTCTGCAAGCTAAATGTCTAAGATCAAATTGCCAGCAGGGCTCGTTTCTCCTGAGGTTTCTCTCCTTGGCTTGGAAATGGCCGCCTTCTCACTGTAGCCTCACATGGCCTTTCCTCTGTGTATATACACTGCTGGTGTCTCTTCTCCTTACATAAAAAAACCAGTTCTATTGGACTAGTGCCCACTCTTGTGACCTCATTTAACCTTAATTATCTCCTTGAAGGCCTTGTCTCCAAATAGAGTCACATTAGGGATTAGGGCATCAATATATGAATTGGAGGAGGGGATGAAATTTAGTCCATAATAGGCACAGCATTTCCCTATCATCTAAAATTTACCCTTTGCCCTTCAAAATTGTTCCTGTCAAAAAAAATTCATTCCTTGTGCATTAGTAAACTTTGTTCTTCCTTTCTACTTTTCATCTTTTTTAGAATATTATCTCTTCCTGCATTTATCATAAGCAAATGTAGGACCGTTAAAATAGTTTTTTCAATACTCTTACTGTTTTGCATCTATCAGGTATGTATATAGTTAATATTTGTAAAGCATTTTTTTAAATAAAGAAAAATAGCAAAAGAATCAAGACAAGAACACATGACCCTAAATGGCTGAGTATGGCTACTAATGCCATCTGCTGGTGGCAACAGAAATGGCATGTTTTAGTCTGGATAGCAGCTTTTCGAGTCTATTATGGTCTCTGTGCTGAAAATCTGTAGGTAGAGAAAACCCTGTATTATCTTCCTTGACCTTCTGTATTTTTGTCCATGGTAGTTAGAAGCCAGGCAGAAAGGTTGATTGAAGAGAATTAACTGAAGGAACTAAATACAGAGATGTGGCAAGAGTAACACAAACAAATGATGGACTAACGACAAAGGGAGACTTTTACTATCTTTGGAATTGAAGGGACAAAGAGAGGCTGAAATAAGAGAGAATGGAGAAGATCCACCCAACAGAAGCTGTCGCCACGAGGGAGAGAAAACACAGTTTGACTGAGGGAATAGGGGTTATAAATAACCCCTTTTTCTTCTCTTAACTGTCTGACTTCCAAAGCCAATGGGACAAAGAAACTCAGGTAATACAATCCGTAGTGGTCAAAGCAGGGCAGAGAATGATGAAGAATGGATATGGAGGGTCAGCTGTCTTAGTCTTCTCTGTGCTGCTATAACAAAATACATGAATTTTGTAACTTATAATGAATAGAACTGTGTTTGCCTCATGGTTCTGGATGCTGGGAAGTCCAAGGTCTTGCATCTGATGATGGCCTTCTGGCTGCGTTATCACATGGCAGAAGGCAAAAGGGCAAGAAAGCACACATGTGAGAGAGAAAAGGGGACCAAACGACCTACTCTCATAATAACCAACACACTCCCGTGATAATGGCATTAATTAGTAAACTCTGAAAGTTCCCACTTCTCAACACTGTTGTGTTGGGGATTAAGTTTCTAACACATGAACTTTGGAGGACACATTCGAACCACAGCAGTCAGTGAATAACTAGCATGCCTTCTCTTCATAAAATAAATTATCCTGTTTTCATTCATCTATACATATACATATCTGTGGGTATATGTATGTAAAATCAACTTATTTTTCATACTTGGCTCCCTAAATCAATCCAAGTTGAGTTCTTAAATGTTTCATTCATGGTGGTCAGTATTCCAACATCCAATTATAGGAGGAACTCATAAATAATTATTTTTGGATAAATAAATGAAGGAGTGAATACTCATTATTTACCCCCATGACTTAATATCTTGTTGAAGGAAAAAAAAAGGCAAATGAATTCTATCTTATGTGTTATGCTCAGTGAATTCCGTCTGGAATTCAGTCCATCAAGTTCCAGGCCAGGTATCATGTTTCACACCTGTAATCCCAGTGCTTTGGGAGGCCGAGGCGAGAGGATTGCTTGAGCCCCGGAGTTTGAGACCATCCTGGGCACCATAGCAAGGTCTCATCTCTACAAAAAATTTAAAAAATTAGCCAGGCATGATAGTGCATGCCTGTAGTCCCAGCTCCTCAGAAGGCTGAGTCAGAAGTATATCCTGAGCCCAGGAGGTAGAACCTGCAGTGGGCCCTGATCGTGCCTCTATACTCAAGCCTGTGAGACAAAGTGGGACTCCAACTCAAAAATAAATTAATTCCAATTCTGAATATAATAGATACATCAACAAAGCAAACGATCATTTTTCCTGATTTCTGGCTACCTGTTTATGGAAAAACAAATCCAAATAACAGATTCTAAGAGAGCTTCCCCCTGTTTGTCTTTCAAGAATACAATTTGCAGTATATTTTAAAAGTGAGACTAGCTCACTTATCTTTGCTTTCAGTCTTAAAAGTTTATAGAAATGCTTTAAATGGAAGTGAGGAGGTCTGTTTATCTCCAAAAGAAGCATTAAAATCAACATTGAAAGCACTCAAATGTAGTGTAACAGTTTCACTTTAATAAATAAAAACCTACTGAAGGCAAGCAGATAAAAATTATCTGGCATACTGCAGGTTAATCAGTGAACATTGTTACAGCCAGAATCTATACCTCCTTTCCCCAAATACACAGAGAAATTATGTTGATGGTGACTTTGTTCTAACCATTTTAACTGTCAATCACTGAACGGTGGAAGTTGTTGTATATGACATTCAAGACAAACATACAAGTATATTCATTAATGGCTTTCTAATTACTACAGTCGGCTTCCTGACAGGGTTGCATCAATTTTTTAGTAGTACTATCAATCTTGAAATCCTAAGGCAGATAGTTCTTCAAATGTAATTTTCCCAACTAGGGAAAAGACAGTATGATGAGATTATACTCTTGTTATTTTGTTGTTATAGAAAAGAACTATTTATAATCTATTAGACATTTTTAAGGGCATATATATCATGAAAAGGACATTTCAATGAAAAACGTACATTTTGGCTGGCTATCATTTCCAAGTGCATTGTTCAGCAAATGTTCTACTATATTAAGTTTCAGGCGTCAGTTGAATTATATTATGGCAAGATTTGTGATTAAAGTAAGCTAACTGAAAATGACAAGCCAGGGGCTTTTAAAACCCACATTTCAATGAAATCTGGCAGCACAAAAACAGCTGCTGTAAGTCTGCTCTTCTAATATTTCAAAGGAAGAATAGCATTGGATTTCTGATACCATATGTGCCAATTGCAGAAATTCTAGACCAGCCTGAGAGACCATGGGTGAAAGGTCACACTGCCTTATACAGATGGCATCTTTAATTATTCAAGAGCAATTTTAATCAATTAATCATTTCAGACTTTGAAATGAAAGGGATTTTTGGGTACCTTGAAGCTTGTTGCAACCTAAACTCTGCTGTCAAACTTCTAGGGAGCCAGTAAGTAGCATATTTGATTTCATATACTAACTTGATTTACCTTCTCCTGTGAGTTGAATTCATTTTGCAGGCTTTAAAAGACATTTCTTGGGGGAAAAAATGGAGGAACGTGTCTTTGGCAGAGAATTTAAAATTAAACCAAAATCCTTGCTTCAGACTTAAGTCAGTCTCAAATTCCTCAGAAAGATGACTGAAATAGCCCTATCTTTCAGTAGAATATTTTATAGTTCTGCTGGAAAATTTCACATATAGCCTCAAAAACATTTTCAAAAATTGTATTTCTAATTTTTGTCCGTCACATGCACCACCATCAACAAAGTGGCTGATACGTAATGTTCAGTAAATGTTAGGCCCTCTTCTCATTCTCTCATCAAATGCATGTATGCACATTCACAGGCACGCACTGGAATTCACCTTTATGTAATTTTATAAGAATATGTGGAATAAAATCAGGGATAGTTCAGCCATTATTTGAAAGCAATATCAATTACAAAGCTTAGAAGTAGTGTGGTCTTTAGATGAAGAAAGTAGGACTATAACTGAGCTAATAACAGCAAACGGTATTGAGTAACTAATATCAACAAGATGGCAGAACAGGATTTTCCAATGCTCATCCCTCCACAGAAAATTCAATTTGAACTACCCATGCGAAAAAATACCTTTAGAAGAGATGAAGATTAAAAGGCAAAACTATTACAAATGAATAATATCTGTAATGATTTCTTAAGCAATACAAATATTTAAAGATGTGTGCATTGTGACACTGTAAATGTAAAATGTGGAGTTGTGGTGGAGTAAAAGTATAAAGTTTCTGTAAGTAATCAAAGTTAAGGTGTTAACATATTAAAATAGCGTGATATAACTATGAAATGTTTTATATAAGCCTCATAAAGTAAAAGCCTATGTATAAACATAAAAGATAAATAGCAAGGAATCAAAGCATGCCACTAGAGAAAAGAGAGCAAAGGAGAACAGAGCACCTAAATTTAGAAAGTAAATATTAAAAGACATGAAGGAAGATATAGACAATAGTGATATAATAGTAGGGGATTTCAATAAACCACTTCAATAATGGTAAAATCATCCAGACAGAAAATCAATAAGGAAACATTAGACTTAAACTATACGTTAGACCAATGGGCCTAACAGACATACACAGAATATTCCATCCAATGGTATCAGAATATACATTCTTCTCAAGCGCACATGGAACATTCTCTGGGATACAACATATTTTAGGCCACAAAACAACAAATCTTAACACATTTAAGAAAACGGAAATCATATCAATTATCTTTCTAACCCAAACAGTGTGAAATTAGAAATCAGTAACAGGAGAAATTTGGAAAATTAGCAAAAACATGGAAGTTGAACAACATGCTCCTGAACAACCAATGGGTTAAAAAATAAATTTGAGAGAAAATCAACAGCTATCCTGAGACAAATGAAAAAAAGGACACACAGCATAAGAAAACATATGAGAAGAAGCAAAAGCAGTATTGAGAGGGCAGGTTATAACCATAAATGCCTACGATAAAAAAGTTGTTTTAAAAAATTTTTTATTTTAAAGATATGGGGTACAGTTCAGGGTTAGGTATACAAATGTTCATTATGTAGGTACCCTTGGTGATTAAGTGTGTACCCCCCCTACTCCTGGCAGTTTTCCACTACTGCCAATCCCACCCTCCCCATATCCTGGCAGTTTCCTACTACTGCCAATCCCTTTCTGATAGTATTATGATAACTGCTCAAGGTCCGTTTGTGAGTGAGAACATGTGGCACTCAGTTCTTTGTTTCTGTGATAGATTACTCAGTATTATAGATTCTGAGTCCATCCAAGTTTCAGTGAAGTTCATAATTTTGCTCTTGTTTATGATTGCATAATATTCCATCGTGCATATGTTCCACATTTTAAAAATCCAGTCCTCTTTTGATGGACAACATGGTTGGTTCAATGTTTTTGCCTTTGTGAATAATGCTGCAATAAACATGCATGTGCAGGTATCTTTTCCATAGAGTGATTTGAGTTCCTCAGGGTATATTCCCAAAAGGGGGATTGCGGGGTCATATGGAAGGTCAATTTTTAGATCTTTTAGGAATCATCACACTGTTTTCCACAGAGGCTGTAATAGTTTAAACTCCCACAACAGTGTAGAAGTGCTCCCTTTTTCCTGCCTTCTTTCCAGCATCTGTTGTTTTTTGAGTTATTGATGATGTTCATCTTGACTGGAGTTAGGTGGTATCTCGGTGTGGTTTTAATTTGCATTTCTTTCATGACCAGTGGGGCTGAGCATTTTTTCATGTATCTGTTGGCTGCTCATATGTTTTCTTTTGAGAAGTGTCTGTTGATATCTTTTGCCCACTTTGTAATGGGGTTGTTTGTTTTTTTTTCTTTTTGGCACATTTGTGTTCCTTGTAAATCCTAGATATTAGGCTATTGCCAGATATACAGTTGGCAAATATTTTTTCCCAGTGTGTGGGCTGTCTCCCTGCTCTCTTGATGGTTTACTTGACTTTGCAGAAGTTTGTCATCAAATTGATGACAAACTTGTCTATCTTATCTCTTATGGCATGGGCACTTGCGGTTTTGATCAGGCATTGATCGCCAGTTCCAATTTCCATAAAGGTGTCTCCTACATGTTCTAAGATTCTTATTGTTTGAGGTTTTACGTTTAGGTCTTTGATACATTTAGAGTTGATTTTTGTGTATTGTGATAGGTAGGGGTTTTGTTTTAATCTTCTGCATGTGATCAGCCAGTTTTCTCAGCACCATTTACTGAACAGGTTCTCCTCTCCACAGTGGTTGATGGTGGAGGCTTTGTCGAAGATGAGTTGGTTGAGAAATTGAGGTTTTGCTTCCAGAATCTCTATCCTGTTCCATTGGTCTATATGCCTGTTCTTGTATCAATACTGAGCTGTTTTGATTATTGTAGCCTTATAATAAAGTTTTAAAAAAATTATTTTAAAGATATGGGGTACAGTTCAGGGTTAGGTATACAAATGTTCATTATGCAGGTACCCTTGTTGATGAGGTGTGCTCCCCCTCCCCCAGTGGTTTTCCTCATCTGCCAATCCCACTCCCCTCCCCTGGGAGTTTCCCACTACCACCAATCTCTTTCTTATAGTATTGTGCAAATTGTTCAAAGTCCGTTTATGAGTGAGAACATATGGTACTCTGTTCTTTGTTTCTGTGATAGATCACTGAGTATAATCGATTCTAAATCCATCCAAATTGCTGCAAAGTCCATATGTTTGTCCTTTATGACTGCGTAATAGTCCATTGTGTATATGTACCACATTTTTTGTATCCAGTCCTCTTTTGATGGGCAACGTGGTTGGTTTCATGTTTTTGCTATTGTGAATAGAGCTGCAACAAACATTCAGGTGCAGATATCCTTTCTGTAGAATGATTTGAGTTCCTCCGGGCATATTCCCAGCAGGGGGATTGCAGGGTCATGTGGAGGGTCAATTTCTAGTTCTTTCAGAAATTGCCACACTGTCTACCAAAGAGGTTCACTAGTTTTCATTCCTATCAGCAGTGTAGAAACATTCCTTTTTCTCCACATTCTTGCCAGCATCTGTTGTTGTTTGTTTTATTAATAATCATTCTTACTGGGGCTAGGTGGTATCTCAGTGTGGTTTTGATTTGCATTTCTCTGATGATTAGTGAGACTGAGCACTTTTTCATGTGTCTGTTAGTTGCCTGTATATCTTCTTTTGAGAAGTGTCTATTCATGTCTTTTGCCCACTTTAAAAAAAAATCTTGGGTGAACAGCTTGGGACCTAGAAAATAAACAAGCTAAGCCCAAAGTTATAGAAAGAAGAAAATAATAAAGATCAGGGCAGAAAAAAATAAAATAGAGATTAGAAAGCAATAGAAAAGATCAATAAAACATTTAGCTAGACTGAGAAAAAAAGCGAGAAAACTCAAATAAATGAAATAAAAAATGAAAGAGGAGACGTTAAACATATCACAGAAATACAAAAGTTCTGGATCCCTAAATTACATTAAAATTATTACTAATTTGGGCCATACATGATGTCTCACTACTTTAGTCTCAGGATTTTGGGAAGCTGAGACGAGAGGATTGCCTGAGCCCAGGAGTTCAAGACCTGTCTGGGAAACGGTGTGAGCTTGTTTTCAAAATAAATAAATAAATAAATAAATAAATAAATAAATAAATAAATAAATAAATAAGCCAGGCGTGATGGTGTACACCTCTAGTCCCACCTACTAGGGAGGCTGAGGTGGAAGGATCACCTGAGCCCAGTAGGTCAAGGTTGTGGCAGCTATGATCATGCCACTCTGCGCCATTGTGGGCAACCAGAGTGACTCTGACTCAAAAACAAATATTAATCTCAACAACAAATTGTAAAATAAGCATTTTTCTGTGTTACTGGTAGGTTGTACTTTTTTTTTTGGTTAGAAATATTTATTATCCCTTCGCTCCATGTACAGATTACTTCTCAGAGTTATGAGGATATCATCCATGTCCTCATCAATTAGAATTTGTAGAAAATAAGCGTAACTCATATCCTGCCAACAATATATTTCCATAATTTTGTTAAATAATATTCATTTAATTTTTCCATGTTAGTTCAAGTTTTATCTTTTGGATCAAATTAAGTCAATCTCTGTTTATAGGTAACAATTTCCTGATATATTCCCTCCTCCTGATCCCTAAAAAAAATCCCATATCCTAAGTGATAAACTCTTCTTGCACATTCAGCAAACTTTATATTGGAAAAGAAAAAGAATAATTGAGATAGGTGCTTACTCTCATGCACAGTAATAAATCAAGCTGAGCTCTATACCTCGCTTTGCAATGATGTTTACATAAAATAAATAATATCTTAACCAAGTTATAATGGTGATTTCCTAAAACGTAGATGTGAAAGCTATATATTTAGTCCACTGAAAATTCCTTCTAATTTTTAAACTGCAATTGTACCCTCTCTATAAGGAGAGGTTGCATCCAAAGATGGCTTCTCCTTTCCCTCAGTCATTTCTCTTTAAAAGCTCGAATCCTCTCTTGGATCATGTAAAGGGATACATTGAAAGCATAGAAAAAAAATGTTTTAGCTTGCTGACATAATGCCCTTAAGTTTGCTGACATAATTTCCTTAAGTTTGCTGACATAATGCCCACACTTGAACTTTAAAAATGTAAAATCAGAGTTAAATCATCACTTAATTCATATAGTACATTATTAATTAATCAACAATTAAGTTTCCTGAATTAGTTGTCTTCCCTGCATTTAGTAAGTTTATAACCAATGGCTCAGTCAAAGAATGTGCTTATAATAGGTTGCTCGTCTAATTTTAGAATCAGAAGTTTCATATTGGGCTGTTTTCAAATATAGAAATGCTGTGTGTGGCATACAGCTATTAATTTTGTTTCCCATTATCTACAAGAAGATTTATTCAAATAAAATTTTACAAAACAAAAAAGTAAATCTATATATCTATATAGAAATTTATACGTGTATATATTAAACTTGTTTTATAAGCAATGCTAATATAGTTCTGGTTGCACATTCCTCAAGATTTAATTGTTTTAAAGATGCATGTTATAAACAGGCTTCTGCAAAAGGCAAAATTGAGACTCAACATGATCTTTGAGGTTTTCAATATTACTTCAAAAAGCCGTTTCTATCTCCCATAGAAGAAAACTATGCATTTGTTATCTTAGGAAAAAATATTATAAAAATATAATGCTATCATGTAAAGTGTTCACAAAAACTATAATGTATAGCCCATAAGAGTCATACCTACTTAAGGTAAATCACAATTAAAGTTTATATTGTATTACAGACATCACCATTGCCTTTTCTGTTTAATAATGAAGGTTTAACTTTCTTTAACTTACTTAACTACCTACTGCCCAGTGGCAACAACTCAAACAAGATTATAAAATTAGGCATTCTGCCCACATGTCATTAAGAGTAACAAGTTTAGGACAGTAAAGTGGGCTTGTATCTTTCTTGCAATGTTACAACCTAAACATTATATAGAAAGGAAACTTTACCCTCCCCAAACCAATTAATTTCTATTTTCCAGGGGAATAAAAAATACATAAAATCCTCAAATTTGGCTACTTCTACTGTCAAACAGAAGTTGATCTTACCTATGTAACAAAGCCCACTATCAGAAATGCAAATGAGATGTCTTGGACTACACCATTTCTAAACCTGTAGGTCACATGCTAAATGACTTTTAAAATGCTAGATTAAATCTAATTTGACAAAATCCCTGGGGTGTTATTTAGATAAACAAGAAAGTAGACTCAGAGCACATGTGCATGCACACATGCCACGGCATCAATTTCCTTATGCATCATTCAGTTCACCAGAAAGAACCCAAGTTCTTCATCACTGAGCTGCAGCTCACGGGAAGGAGCGGTAGTGCAATCTTTTCAGCACAAGGTAAGAATATGATTCGGTTTTTAAACAGTGAATACTTTGAACCAAAAAGCCTTACTTGTGTTGAACTTGAAAGCGCATTATTTCTTGAATTTGGACCCAACTGCTTGTTGCACTTCTGCATTAAGTGTTGCTTAAATAAACAGAAATAGAGCTTAAATTCAGTATTCTACTGTCTACACATTTTAAACCAATGGTTATTCCATCATCAACAGGTAAAATGCATCTAATTTGGGTCTTCTGATACCTCTTGTTTAATTTTATTGTATGATAAAGTTCTTCACAGTTTAAAGTATTGTGAAGAAATATATTTATACTTAACTCTATTTACACACATATTATGTACACATACGATGCATTGGATATACCTATAAACTCTGAACATGTGTGTATCAGCAGGACTCCTCACACAGATGCGGGAACCCTGGATAACATGGTTGGTGTGTACAGTGAAATGACTTCCCAGAAAGACTTAGAGGAAAATATTATCATCATGAATAATTATAATAACAAAATTGTTACCTTATTTACATAGTGCCTATCTCCTAGGAGGTACATATACTTTATAGACACTTTTTTAGTATTTCTGTGAGATGGGACATTTGGGACACTATTCATTCTCATTTTCCACAACCAGGTAACCTACCCAGGGTTATAAACTTTGCTTTTTATTTCTATTTTTATAATAAAGATGTGGGGTACAATTTAGGGTTGGGTATACAAACATCGATCATGCAGATACCCTTGTTGATGAGGTATGCCCCTCCCTCCCCTAGCAGTTTCCTTCAGCAGCCAATTCCATCCCCCCTCCCCTGACAGTTTCCCACTACTGCCAATCCCTTTCTTATAGTATTATATTAATTGTTCAAGGTCTGCTTATAAGTGAGAACATAGGTACTCTGTTCTTTGCTTCTCTGATAGATCACTGAGTATGATAGACTCTAAATTCATCCAAGTTGCTATGAAGTCCATATGTTTGTCCTTCTTTATGGCTGCATAATATTCCATTGTGTATATGTACCACCATTTTTTAATCCAGTCCAGTTTTGATGGGCAGACTGTGGTTCCATCTGTTTGCTATTGTGAATAGAGCTGCAACAAACATATGTGTACAGGTATAATTTTTGTAAAATTGGAGTTCCTCTGGATATATTCCCAATAGGGGATTTGCTGGGTCATATGGTAGGTCACTTTCTAGTTCTTTTGGAAATCGCCACACTGTCTTCCAAAGAGGTTACACTAGTTTGCATTCCCACCAGCAGTGTAGAAGAAGCGTTTCTTTTTCTCCACATCCTCTCCAGCATCTGCTGCTTGTTTTTATTAATGATGGCCAATCTTACTGGGATTAGGTATCTCAATGTGGTTTAGATTTGCATTTCTCTGATGATGAGTGAGGCAGAGCACTTTTTCATGTCTGTTGGCTGCATGAATATCTTCTTTTAAAAAGTGTCTATTTATGTCTTTTGCCCACTTTTTAATGGGACTGTTTGTTTTTTTCTTTTCGGCCTGTATGAGTTCCTTGTAGATCCTAGATGTTAGGCCTTTGTCAGATATACAGTTAGCAAATACTTTTTCCCATTCTGTGGGCTGTGTCCCTGCTCTCTCAATGGTTTCTTTTGCTTTGCAGAAGCTTGTCAGTTTGTTGATGTCCTACTTGCCTATCTTATTTCTTAAGGTATGGGGATTTAGGGTTCTGAATAGGAATTGGTTGCCAGTTCCAATTTCCATAAGGGTGTCTCCTGTATTTTCTAAGATTCTTATAGTTTGAGGTTTTATATTTAGATCTTTGATCCATTTAGAGTTAATTTTTATGTATAGGTAGGGTCTTGTTTCAATGTTCTGCATGTGATCGGCCAGTTTTCCCAGCACCATTTACTGAATAGATTCACCTCTCTCCAGTGGTTGTTGTTTGAGGCTTTATCATAGATGAATTGATTGAGAAATTGAGATTTTACTTCTGGAATCTCTAACCTGTTTCATTGGTTTGTATGCTTGTTCCTGTACCAAGTCCAGACTGTTTTGATTATGGTTGCCTTATAGTAAAGTTTGGAGTCTGGAAATGTGATATTTCCTGCTTTTTTCTTTTGCTAAGGATTGTTTTGCTATTCGTGGTCATTTGTGTATCCATAAGAATTTCTGTATTTTTTTTTCCAGGTCTGAGAAGATTGATGTCGGCAATTTAATGGGTATTGCATTGAATCTGTAGATTGACTTGGGTAGGATGGACATCTTAACAATGTTGATACTTCCTATCCATGAGCATCTGGATTGTGTCTCCTTGGATTTCTTTGAGCAATATTCTGTAGTTCTTATTGTAAATATCATTCATTTCTCTGGTTAGGAAGATGCTGAGGTATTTCTTTCTTTCTTTTTTTTTTGGTGGCTATTGTGAATGGGATTGTGCTTTTTATTTGGTTCTCCTCCTGCTTATTGTTGGTGTATAAGAATACGACTGTCTTTTTCACATTTATTTGTACCCTGAGATTTTGCCACTGTCCTTTATTGGTGAATGCAGGTTTTTGACAGATTCTCTTGGATTTTTGAGGTATAGGATCATATTATCAGCAAAGAGGGATAATTTGACTTCCTCTTTTCCTATTTGGATACCCCTTATTTCCTTCTCTTGTCTAATTGCCTGAGCTAGGACTTCCAACACAAGGTTGAACAAGAAGGGTGAGAGTAGACAGCCTTGTCTTTTTCCAGTTTTCTGAAGAAATGTTTCCAGTTTCTGTCTATTTAGCAATATGTTAGTTGTGGGTTTATCATAGATGGTACTTACTATTTGGAGTATGTTCCTTCTATACCTAGATATTTGAGGGTATTTTATCAAGAAGGGATGCTGGATTTTATCAAAAGCTTTTTCTGCATCTAATGATATAATCATGTGGTTCTTATTTTTACATCTATTGATATATTTAATTACATTTATGGACTTGTGAATGCGGAACCAACACTGCATCCTAGGGATGAAACCCACTGGTCATGGTGGAAGATTTTTCAGATGTGTTTTTGGATCCGATTTGCTAGAATCTTGTTAAGGATTTTTTCATCTATGTTCGTCAGGGATATTAGCCTGTAGTTCTCTTTCTTTGTTAGCTTTTTACTCGGTTTTGGTATCAGTGGGATGTTAGCTTCATCAGTGGGATGGTATCAGTGGGATGTAAAATGATTTGAGGAGAATTCCATCTTTCTCAATTGCCTGGAATACTTTCAATAGGATGGTATCGGTGCCTCCTTGTGTATTTTGTAGAATTCTGCTGGAAAACCAACCGGTTCAGGGCTTTTTTTGGTAGGAAGTTTTTGTATGACAGAGTCAATTTCCTGGGCTGTTATTAGTCTATTTAGTGTCTCAATGTCTTCTTGTTTCAACCTGGAGAGGTTGTGTGATGTCAGAAAGTCCTCCATTTCATTTAGGCTATCAAGTTTGTTTCCATATAGGTGTACATAGTAATTTCTTACACAATGTACAGAGATATGCACTGATTGAATCAGTTGTGATTTGATCTTTTGTATTTCTGATTGTGTTTATTTTGGATTTTATTCTCTTTTTCTAGGTCATTCTGGCTAGAAGTTCCATCAATCTTGTTAATTCTTTAAAAAAACCAGTTTTTTGTATTGCTGATGATTTCTGTGATATTTTTGTCTTCTATGTCCCACATTTGGGCTCTTATTTTGGTGATTTGGATTTTTCTGTTAAAGTTGGAGTTTTGGTGGTCTTCTCCTTCCAGTTCACTTAGGTGATTTGTTAGGCTCTCCACTTTTAATCTTTCCATTTTCTTGTAGAGATATAAATTCCCCTCTTAGAACTATTTCATGGCATCCCAGAGGTTTCAGCAAGATGTTTCTTCATTTTCATTTGTTTCCAGGAATCTTTTAATTTCTGCTTTGATTTCAGTGTTGACCCAGTAGTTGTTCAGCATCGTGCTGTTTAGTGTCCATGTCTTTGTGGGCTTTGGGGAAATTTTGTTGGTATTGATATTTATTTTTATTGCACTGTGGTCTGAGAATGTGCTGGCAAGATTACAATCTTTGGAACTTGTTTATGCTTGATTTATAACCAAGGATGTGATTAATCTTGGAGTACGTTCCATGTGGTGATGAGTAGAATGTATATTCTGTGGTTGTTGGGTGGAATAATCTATAGGTATCTATTAAGTCCATTTGGTTGAGTGTCAAGCTTAAGTTCTGGATCTCCTTGTTGATTTTTTCACTCTGGTACCTAGGATTGTTAGTGTGTTATTCAAGTCCCTTGCTATAATAGTGTTAGAGTCAATATCTTTTTTCAGTTTACTTAGTTTTTGCTTTATAAATGCTGGTACTCCTGTGTTGGGTGCTTAGGGTGGCTATTTCTTGTTTGATGTTAAACCTTTTATCACTATGTAGTGTCCTTTGCATCTTTTTGATAGGCTAAAGGTTGTTTCGTCTAATATTAAGATCACAACTCCTGCTTCTTTTGTGATCCATTTGCCTGGGAACTCATTTTCCATGCTCTAACTTTGAGTTTGTGTGCATCCCATGTAGTGAGATGAGTCTCCTGGATGCAGCAAATAATTGCTGTGCTTTCTTATCCAGTTTCCCATCTATGTCTTTCAGTGGTGCATTTAGTCCATTCACATTCAGGCTGATTATTGAGATGTGATTGTTTATTCCTGTCATGAGGCTCTTGTAAAGTTTTTTCTTTGTTTGCTTTTTTCTTTTGGCTTTGGGATTGATGTATGTGTGTGTTTTTAAGTTTCTTGTTGTGCTGTATTCTCTGTTTATTCTGTTCTCTGCTGTTCCCTTGAGAAGTGTATGATCATTCTTTTTTTGCTTTTTTCTGTGCTTAATACCTTCTTAAGTGTCTCCTGTAGAGTTGGTCTGGAAGCTACATAATCTCTTAAGGATTGGATGTCTGGGAAGGTTTTTAATTCTCCATCACCATAAAATATCTATAACAGCTTTGTTAAAACAGCTCTGTTAAAACTTGACACAGTTAACTACTTTTTGTAACAGATCCTCCATTTCATTTGTCAGCTTACCCAGATTTAACCCCCCAATGTGTGACTATTGTAACCTTTCTGTAATTGCTAGGCCACATCCTTGTTCCCCCTTGGCATCTGGAAACTGTTAAACTGCAAGTTCTGTATGTAACTGTACCCTTGTTCAACCAAAACCAGATGTTCTGCCAAGAAATGTAATCATAACTGTAAAGCCCCTTGCTTCCTCCATTCAGGGTTGAGTTTTTCTGGCATTAACCTGCTCCTGAATGCCAGCAATAAAGGACTCAAAAATTTGACCCTCAGTGTGTTGGCGACTCCTTTCTCACAGTTTGGATATAGCATTTGGAGGCCCCAGCAAGATTTGCCAAGCTTGGGAAGTGGCCTCACATTGACTCTCCCCAGCTTGGTGGAGAAGTTATAGGGGAGGCACCTCTGAGATGTTCCAGGGACGCATAACCTCTCACCTGGCCTGGATGGAGTTGGAATGACCGCTGACTTCCCATCACCTCAAAATTACCTGAGTCCATCTGCGTTCTCCTAGAAGGCAAGAATCTCTTCAGCTTGTGGTCACTCTATCAAGGGATTTATTGCTTGACAAGGCTGCCCTTCTTGGACTTTGTTAGGTCAAGACATCGACTGAATAGAGTTTCAGTATTATCAGTATTATATTATACTATATTATATTATATTATATTCAGTGTTATCTGAATTTCTTCTAATTTCTCTAGTTATACCAACATAGGAGCAAAGACTCCTTGCCCCACCAGTCCCTTGGACTGTATGATTAAAAAATTTTTTGTTGGATTTGGCAAGGACTATGGTGTTCACCTCTCAAAGGGTAAACTCTGGACCCTCTGTCATATCGATTGGCTATCAATTAATTTTAGCTGGCCCTCCATGGGGTCTCTGGACATTCACGTCACTCAGTCTGCTTGGAAGTTTGTTACAGGGACTCCTGGTCATCCTGATCAGTTTCCCTATATCAACCAATGGTTAACTTTGGTCCAAAATCCTCTTCCCTGGTTAAAGACTTGTTCCCTCGGCACCCACTCCTGCATTCTTGTTTCTAAACCCACATGTTGCCCCTTTCCAGGGCAATCTCACCATGATCCTACTTGTCCCTTTCCAAGGCATTGCCTCACTGCCTCTTACCCGTTCTGTTTTCCCACCACCCAGTATGTCACCCTCTTCAACTACTCCTAAACTCTGTCCTGTTCTCCTCACTTCAGGTAAGGACCCTCCAGAGGGTACCCTTACCTCGAACCTGAGCCCTCCACCACCCTATAACCCTCAAACTTCCTCTCCATCTGTTACTTCCTCTATGTCCCCCTTACCCACTCTGCCTTTAGATTCCTGTCTCTGATCCCAAACTGATCCACCTCCTCTCCTTCCTCTTCAGGAAGTTCCCAATCCACAGGGAGCTGATCAATCCAAGTAACCCTTCTTAGTATATGTTCCTATTTTCTACTTCTGATTTATATAATTGGAAAGCTCCAAATTCACCATTTTCTGAGAAACCCCAGGTTTTAACATCTCTATTTGAGTCTGTCATGCAGACCTACTGCCCCACCTGGAATGATTGTCAGCAGCTCCTCCTAACCCTGTTTACCTCTGAGGAGCATGAATGCATTAAAACAGGCGCTAAGAAATCTGTCCTAGCCTCCACTGCCAGTACAGAGGAGGAAAGTCAGGAAATATTAGATGAGGTTTTCCTTTTTCCCATCCAGACTGGGACCCCAACACCTTGGTGGCAACCCGGGTTAGATACTTACCACCTGACTCTATTAGCTGGGCTATGAAGGGCGGCCTGCAAACCTATCAATCTCTCTAAAACAACAGAGATTCTCCAGGGTCATGAGGAATCTCTAGGGGTTTTTCTTGAATACCTTCAGGAGGCTTTTCGTACCTATACCCCATTTGATCCCTAGGTCCCTGAGAGTGCTCGAGCTATCAATTTGACATTTGTGGCTCAGGCAGCTTTGGACATCTAGAAAAAGTTGCAAAAGCTAGAGGGATTTGCAGGAATGAACATTTCCCAGCTACTTGAGGTGACTCAAAAGGTATTCAACAATCAGGATGCTGGGGAGCAGAAACAGACACACAGGCAGTGGACAAGACCACAAAACACCAGGTCAAAATGTTGGTAGATGCTCTACAGGCTACCAGACCAGACTCCAGGCCACCATGCCAATGAAGAGGAGGACTTGAAAACAACCCAAAAGGTACAGAGCATTCCTCTTTGGCTGAAAATCAATGTGCATACTGTAAAGAACTTGGTCACTGGAAAAAGGATTGTCCCCACTGTTCGAAGGCTGAAGACCCCAAGCTGGTCCTGGTCTTGCCTGCCGCAGGAGGGACTGAAAATGATTCAGACTGAAGAGGCCAGGGCTCTTTTCCTTAGGCCCCCAAGAGCCCATGGTAACTGCAGCTATGAGGGGCCACCTGGCCCAACTCTTGGAGGACACTGGGGTAGAGCTGTTGGTCCTAAAGTCACCATTGGGGCCTATTCCCAGGAAACAAATCTTGGTTCAAGGAGCAATGGGGGCAATTACCAGCTGCAAGTTTTTTTTTTTGAGTTGGTGTCTCACTCTGTAGCCCAGACTGGAGTGCAGTGGCTGCTTCCGGCCACTGCAGCCTCGACCTGCTGGGCTCCGGTGATCCTTTTGCCCTCAGCCTTCCAAGTAGCTGGAACTACAGGCATGTGCTACCATGCATGGCTAATTTTTTGATTTATTGTAGAGATGAGGCCTCACCAAGTTGCCCGGGCAGGTCTCGAACCCGCGGGCTCTGACAATCCATTCACCTCAGCCTCCCAAAACATGGGATTACAGGCTGAGCCACTGAGTCCAGCTGCAAATTTACTTCTAATCAAACTGTTGACTTAGGACAGAAATGGGTCACCCACTTATTCCTCATAGCTCCGGACTGCCCATTCCCTCTGATGGGCTGAGATCTGCTCTGAAAGCTAAGGGCTATCATTGTGTTTTCCCCTGATAAAACTAAGATGTTTGTTCCCACTGCCTATCAAATGCTTTTAACCATCCTACTCTCTGAAGAATATCTCTTAACCTCTCCTAAATCCTCCACTGAGAATACCCCATTGAGCTTGCTTCTACAGTTGCAATGGGAATTTTCTTCAGTCTGGGCAGAGATCAACCTGCCAGGATTGGCAAAACATCACCCTCCAGTTGTGGTAAGTCTGTTGGCATCAGCCACCCCTGTTCGCATTTGTTAATACCCTGTAAGTTTACAGGCCTGGAAAGGAATTGCTCCTCACATCAAAAGACTCTTAGCAGCTAATATTCTAACACCTTGTCAATCTGCTCAGAACACTCCGTTCTTAGCAGTCCAAAAGCCAGGAACATCTGATTACTGGCCTGTCCAGGACTTAAGAGAATTAAATAAACAGGTTGAAACCATCCATCCTATGATTCCCAACCCATACACACTGCTCAGCTTGCTTCTCCCTCAACATCAGGTGCACACTGTGCTGGGTTTAAAAGATGCCTTCTTCTCTAGCCCCTTACCCCGTCAGTCAACCCATCTTTGCCTTTGAATGGACAGATCCTGACTCAGGGGACACTAGTCAACTGACATGGATCTGGTAGCCACAAGGGTTCAAAAACTCTCCAACTCTCTTTGGGGAGGCCTTACAACATGACCTAACAGGGTTCCGTGCCCTGAACCCTGAATGTACTTTGCTCCAGAACGTGGATGATCTCTTGCTCATGAGGACAGATTTAGACACTTGTTTAAAAGGTACCAAAGTTCTGTTACAGCTCCTCCAAGACTTGGGCTACCGTGTATCAACTAAAAAGGCACAGCTCTGATTGACCGAGGTCTCCTATCTAGGTTACCGGCTAAAAAAGGGTAAGCAAACCATAAACATGGCCTAGAAGGAGTTCATCCTCCGAATCCCCAAGTCAATTTCAAAAAAAAAGCAGGTACACAAATTCTTGGGGGTGGCGGGATACTGTCAGCTATGGATCCTGGGATTTGCCAAGATTGCCAAGCCCCTATATTCAGTCACAGCAGGGGATCAACCTCTGACATAGACTGCCACTGAGGAACAAGTGCTCTGGCAGTTAAAGGTGGTTCTTACCCAAGCCCTGGCTTTGGTCTTCCTGTATGTTACAAAGTCTTTCCACTTTTCATTCATGAACAACGGAATTGCAAAGGGGGTTCTTAACTAGACCTTGGGACCCTGGAGGCAACTGGTGGCCTACTTGTCAAAAAGAGTGAACCCAGTAGCCTCTGGCTGGCCTTCTTGTCTTTGGGCCATTGCTGCTATGGCCATACTAGTCAAGGAAGTGGACAAACTAACCTTTGGCCAAAACTTGGTTCTAACTGTTCCCTATGTTATGAGGAGTTCCTTGTTATGGGGAGTTACAGGCTGCTGGATGTCAAATGCATGCATCACCCAATATCAAAGTCTCTTATGTGACCAGCCTAGACTAACTTCCTCTTCTACTCAAAGCCTCAATACAGCCACTCTAATGCATAATGATGATCCAAAAATGTCAGCTCATGACTGTGAGGAAGTATTGGACATCTCTCAAGCCAGCCGCCCTGATCTTCGGGACACTCCCTTAAACCAGGCTGATGCTGACCTGTTCATGGGTGGCAGCAGTCTGGTAATAAAGGGAGTTAGCAAAGCTGGTGTGGTGGTAACCAAGGCTTGTGATGTAATCTGGTCACAGTTTTTGCCCAATGGCACATCTGCCCAAAAGACTGAGCTAATTGCTTTAATCCAGGCCCTGCACTGGGGAACAGGAAAGTGGATAAATATTTTTACTGATAACAGGTATGCTTTTACTACTCTCCATGTCCATGCCATGACCTACACAAACAAGAATTTCTTACTGTGGCAAGTAAGTCTATAAAAAACAAAGAGGAAATTTTAGCCCTTCTAGAGACTATGGCTCCCCAAGGAGGTAGCTGTCATTCATTTCAGGGGACACCAAAAATCAGATACCCTGGAGGCAATAGGAAACTGCCTGGCCAATCAGGTGACCCACGAAGCAGCAGAGCTCCCAATTGAACCCCTCACTATCTTGCTAACTAAAACTTTTCCAGCTCCTTCACTTCCAAACCAGCCTGTCTATACCCAAGAAGAAGAAAAACAAGCTGACCTAGTGGAAGCACATAAGGACACCTCCAGAAGGTGAATAACCAAGGACTCCAAAATTATTCTCCCAGCCACCCTTGGATGAATACTGGTAAAATAACTTCATGCTACTACCCATCTGGGAGGCACCAAGCTAACCAAAATGCTAAACCAACACTATTACATCCAAGACCTACGAAGCCTCACTGACACTGCTGCTGCCATATATTCTGTTTGTGCATGAGTAAATGCCAAGCAAAGATGAAAACCACCAAATAATATCAGGGCCTGGGAATTAAGCTCCAGAGAAGCATGGGAAGTGGATTTCACTGAGATAAAACCCACTCATGCAGGATACTTGCACTTACTGGTTTCTGTAGACACATTTTTGGGATGGGCAGAAGTTTTTGCCACAAAAAATGAAACTGCACATACAGTCACAAAGTTTTTATTAAATGAAATTATTCCTAGGTTTGGGCTCCCTCTCTCTATTGGCTCTGATAATGGTCCTGCTTTTATCTCATCCATAGCCCAACTGGCCAATAAGACACTAGGCATAACCTGGAAATTACACTGTACCTACTGGCCACAAAGCTCTGGACAGGTAGAATGCATGAATCAAACTCTAAAAACTACTTTAACCAAATTAATAATAGAGACTGGTGAAAAATGGATAAACCTTTTACCTTTGTCCCTCCTCTGAGTCTGATGCACCCCTTACACAGCTGGATTCACCCTATATGAAATTATGTTTGGAAGACCTCCCTCCTCTGTTACCCCAATTACGGTATCCCATTCTTGAGGAAATTACTAATAAGTCTCTGTTAAATTATCTTCAATCTCTCTAACAGGTCCAGGCTGTTGTTCACTCTAACATTCGAGCTGTCGTGCCAACCACTACACCTTGCCATCCTTTCCAACCTGGAGACCTGGTTTATGTCAAAAAGTTCCAAAAAGAGGAACTAGCTCCTGCCTGGAGAGGACCATTCAACGTCATCCTCACCGCTCCTACAGCACTCAAGGTTGATGGAATACTGGCCTGAATTCATCATTTGTGAGTCAAAGAGGTCAAAAACAGCAACCAACAATGGACCACCATGCCTGGATCTGACCCTCTCAAGCTAAGACTCTCTCATTCTATTCATTTTCCCTCATCTCTTTTGCATTGGGTAAGCTGTTAGATATCCAGAACTGTACTGCCCCCTCTAACACGGTCCTATTAAAAGCTGATTTTGTTGGCCTAGTAGCCATGAGACCTAGAACCCTTGTATCCCTGCCATCAAACATCCCACCTGACTTCTACCCCAATGGTAGTCCCCACTTTTCTTTAGAAGGCATAGATTTTTATCTATGCCCTGGAAATCCCACCAACTAAAACTGGCCTATACTGGAAATGTGTCACCATTGCAACCTATGGTAGGAAGCCTAATAGCATTGACAAAATCACCCTTTGGCAATGCACCAGCCCAGACCCCACTCAGTTGCTTGTATACATAAAAGTCAACCATCCCTCTCATTATTCTTAGAGTACAGGCTCCACCTGGGGCATACAACTTTATGTGAATGGCTTTGACCACAGAGACTTATGCACCATCCAATGGTGAACACTAACCTATGGAACCTTGGCCAAATCAATAGGGCCATTGGCAGACCTAGAGGACCCCTTGTTCAGTAATCATCAACCTCTGCCTCTTTCCAACCGAATCATCACCCCAGGTTCACCTCCACAATCTCTAAAGCCAGTCTGAAAACTTCCAGTCTTTTTCCCATGTTAACAAATATGCACTGCTTGCTTAACACTACCCAGCCCCAATTAGCTTCTGATTGTTGACTTTACTTACAGTCAAACCCCCCTTACTATGTAGGCTTAGGAGTCAAAGCTCCTATTGTCAGCAAAACTGACAAGACAAAATGTTCCCCAGAAATAGTTCACATTACCATAGGAGATGTAACTGGTAATGCCTCCTGTCTTTTAACTTCAGATTTCAACCTTGCAGCTTCCCTGTATTCCAATGTCTGTCATTTCTTTCTCATCCTAACCACGTCAGAATCCATGTCTTATATGGTCCCTACCAACACTTGGTTAACATGTACTACAGGGCTTACTAAATGTATAACTGCTAAACAGTTAGACACCAATGAACCTACCTTATGTATTACTACCCATGTACTTCCCCAGATATATGCTTATAGGGGCCCTGTTACTCAATCCTCCTGATCTTCTATCTGCTTGTGCTTCTCATTGGAAATGTGATGCCCCATTACTAGTGCTTGCTTTAAACGGGCTGAGCGTAGCCGGAATGGCTACACTTAGCACCACTGCCCTAGTCCATGAAAAACTAGGTCTATCTAACCTTGCACAAGAAATTGATGTTGACATAGGAAACCTCCAATTTGCCATGGACCAACTCCACGACCAGGTAGAATCCCTGATGGAGGTTGTTCTTCAAAATCGTAGAAGGCTAGACTTACTCTTCCTATCCCAAGGAGGACTCTGTGTAGCTCTGGGAGAATCTTATTGCTTCTATGCAAATAAGTCAGGAGTCATTAAAAACACCCTCCAAAGGGCCCAAGAAAATTTAGACAAAAGACAAAAAGAAAAAGAAAGTAATAAATCCTGGTTCCAGTCCTTGTTCAATTGGAACCCATGGTTAACAACTCTTATTAAAGGCCTGGCCGGAGCTCTCGTACTTCTTTTCCTTGGTCTACTCATAAAACCCTGTATATTAAATTGGATTATTTGCTTTGACAAACAGTGACTCCTGTAAAACTCATGTATGTGAAAAACCACTATAACTCTATACCCATGACTGATGAGTCAACACATTGATTTATGAACAACTAAAAGGGGGGAATGAAATATCTATAATAGCTTTGTAAAAACAGCTTTGTTAAAACTTGACACAGTTCCATTTTGTAACAGATCCTCCATTTTAGTTGTCAGCCTATCCAGAGATATCTACCCCTGTGTGTGACTGTTGTAACCTTCCCATAATCACTAGACCACATCCTTGTTCCCCCTTGGCATCTGGAAACTCCCTAACTGAAAGATCTGTATCTAACTGTACTCTTGCTCAACTGAAACCAGATGTTCTGCCAAGAAATGTAATCATAACTGTAAAGCTTTTGTAGTTTTTGCCTTTATAAACCCCTTGCTTGCTCCATTCAGGGTAAAGAGTTCTTCTGGTGTTAGCCTGCTCTTGACTGCCGGCAATAAAGTACTCAAAAATTCGACCCTCAGTGTGTTGGTGACTCCTTACTCATGGTTCAGCTGTAACAATGGATGAAGCTGAGTTTGGCTGGATAGAAAGTTCTTGGTTGAAATTGTTTATCTTGCTAGGGGAGGGAGGGACATACCTCATCAAAAAGTGTACCTGCATGATCAATGTTATATACCTAACCCTGAATTGTACCTCACATCTTTATAATAAAGATTAAAAAGAAAAAAAAATTGTTTATCTTGGAGGAGTTTGAATATAGGGCTCCAGTCCCTTCTTGCTTGTAGTGTTTTTGTCAATAGGTCTGCTGCTATTCTGATTATTGTTTTTTCCAGTAGGTAGTCTGACTTTTCTCTTTTGCTGCCTTTAGGATTTTTTCTTTTGTGCCTACTTTGTGCAGGTGAATTACTATGTGTCTAGGGGATGGTTTTCTCATATGATGTCTTGTGGGGGTTCTTTGTATCTCTTGTGCTTGGCTGGTCACATCTCTGGTGAGATAGGAAAAGTTTTCTTGGATTGCCTCCTGGAATACTTGCTCCAAGTTGTTCTCCATTTCCCTTTCTTCCTCTGGGATAGCAGTCAGGTGTAGGTTTGGCCTCTTGATATAATTGCATATCTCTTGTAGACTTTGTTCTTTCTTTCTGAGTCTTCTTTCTTTGTTTCTTACAGATTGGGTTAATTTCATGTTCTAATCTTCAAGTTTTGAGATTCTTTCTTCACCTAGACTGATTCTACTTTCCATGCTTTTCATCTTGTTATTTATTTCCTGGATGAAATTTTTATTGCCAAAATCTCTTACAAGTTCTTTTAGTGTTGCATCCTGTCTTTCTTAAGTCTTGTTCACTTTTTCCATCCATTCCCTAACTCCTGTTGTATTCTGGGACCAGTTGTTGATGATTCCCATTGTTTGGGCACCAAGGTCTGGTTTTTCAGGAGTTTTTTCTTTAGTACACTTGAAATTGCCTGTGGTCTTCCTTTGGTTTTTCCTCATTTGTGAAAGATCTGTTGTTTTTCTCTTTAGTTCTGTTATTCAGTGTCTTTGGGAGAGGTTTTCCCTTCTGTTGATTGCTCAGTCTTCTATTCTTCCTGATCTGGACTCTGGATTTGTTCTATTTTGAAATAGGATGGTGGATGGGAAGCTTTGGTGTCTCTTATAGTTTTTGAAAGTTGAACAAAGTAGGGGATGGGGCACTAAGATTCAGAACCTACTTGCAAATTACAATGTTCACTTTTTGTGGTATGTGTTCCATGAGACCCACTGCCCTCCACCACTCAATATGATGATGCACAGCAGAAACCAATGCAAAAAACAATTGAACACACACAGAGACAGATACACACACACACACACCCCAAAACAAACTGGAATAACAAAAAAGTGAAACAAAACAAGCAACAACAACAAAACCAAGAAAACTAAACACACACATGCCTAGTACAAAGTGATTAGAGAAGAAAAACAGAAAGCCCGGAAAATAAAAAAAAGTTCAGATCAAACCCTCACACATATATTGACACACAGCTTAAAATATAAAAAGTAAAAATAAAAACCCCAGAAGAACAAAGAGCAAAAACAATCCAACAAGAACAACAAAATTGAAAGATGAACACTCAGTCATTCACATACACACATAAGCAGAAAATGACAAATAAAAGAAGAAACAGAAAACAAAAAGAATAAAATTGGGGGGGGATGTAGCACAAACTCTCACATACATATTCATGTACAAGGAAAAATATTTTAAAAATAGATGAACTAATAGTCCAAACATTTTAAAACATTAAAAAATTAAAAATTACAGAGCCTGTCCTCTTGTGACAGGCTCTGTAATTGTTCCTCTAACCAGGTCTTTCTTGCAGAGCCATCTCTTTCACTCTCTCCTCAGTGTCTGAAGCAGGGAAGGAGGATGGACAGTGGAGGTGAGTGGGGCTGCAGTCTTCCCCTCCCACTCTCCTATGGTCAGGGAGATCTCCGTGGGAAGGTGTGGGATTGTCTTTTCCCCAGGTATGTACTCATGCGGGATGCCCCAGCCAGGCCTATCCTGGATTAGAGTTCTCCCATTGCAACTGATGTCCAGGGTCCACCTGGGTTTGTCCCTCTCAGTTGTGGCCCAGCTATGTGGGTCTGATGTTCAGAGGATTGCTGGGGAGGAGGGGGTTTGGGTCAGCCCAGGACTCACTACTGATCTCATTGGCGTTCTTCCTCATCCTTTTCTGTCCACACCCTATGTCCTGCGGCTGGATCAGGTTAGGGGTGGGGTGTCTGGAGCTCAACACTTGTAAGGTCCTCTGGAGTTTGTGCTTTCAGGATTTTCCCTGTAGGTCACAATCAATCCCTGAGTAGTTGATCTATCAGTCATAGAGATTGGGTCTGTTGCTCTGTGGTGAGCAAGTCAGAGCACTTTCCTGCCCTGCTTTCAAGGTGATGGTGGAGTGCCTCTCTTGTACTCTTCTGTGGGACTTTGCCTCTGAATTCCCTCCACAGCCCCTGCTGCCAGTGCCCTACCAGGCCCTGAAGTGGTGAGGCAAAGCCTGGAACTGGCAGTCTTTCCTGCTGCACTGGTGAGGGAGAGCCTGGGGTGATGGTTTCTCCTTCACTGCTTTTTCACAGAAAAATTTTTGTCCTTTAAAGAAAAGAATGGCACTTGGCTTCTGTGACCTGGGAAGAGCCAGGGATGAAGCAGAGAACCTGCAGCAACAGCTGTTGCACAAGGGGCCTGGTCACTTGCTCACGAGTCCCCACTTAGACATTCTTTCCCAACATTTTCTTCCCAGGAATGTTTTTTTGATTTAAAAAAAAAAGGAAAATGGCAGTCAACTTCTTCAACCTGGGAATTGCTAGAGTCCAATCCCATCAGCTGTGGCACCAGCTGCTGCACCAGGAGAGCCCTGGCTGCTAGCTCACTAGTCAGTCAGTCACTCATACACCCACTCACTCACCAGCACATACACAAAATTTTCCATACACTCACTCATTCACACCAGGACTTGCATAATTCAACTGGCTTGGCCGCTATCCTCCCCCGCCATCTATCAGGTTACACACATTGAAAGTGGCAGAGTAAGATACAGACATGGAGATCCCTGACTCCAAGTCTCCAATGACCAGATCAGGAATAATTTCTTAAGTTCTCATATGCTTGTGATTGTGTGTTATATTCATACCACAGGGAGATTAAAATGTTTTTTGGCTTTGGCAGGTGAAAAAGTCTCACATTCAGTACAAGTGCATTCAGGGTAACTTCTCCAGTTTAAGTGTGACACAGCTGATGGTTCTACCAGGGAGATGCAGTCAAGGTATAATGGTAATGGAAGAGTTCTCAATCCAAACAACTACTGCATAATTGCAGAGATCACCTACCATCTTGTGTTGGCTTAAAGGCCATTTCTATCTCCACTTATGGTATACACATATACATAAGCATTTCAGCACAAAATGTACAGTTAGCATCAGTTTGTGTTTAAATAAAGGCCTTAAGGGTGAAGTTTAAAGGCCAAGAGCTCCTCAGAGTGCACACTGTTCAAAGATCTGGAAACTTCAGATGTCATTTTATAAAACTAGAGGCCTCATTTGAATGGTTTTTCATCATTAAGATGCTTGGTGCACGGATGAGGGTCTCCTGCTGTGCCTCCATGGAGGTTGTTGTTTTCTATTCCAGATCCATCTGCGGACACCAGGACCATGGCTGTAAACAGGTTCATCATCTCATAATTGCGCTAGAGGGTGTACAGCTTCTCACTGAATTCAAACATGGAGTCGAGCAGGTCTTCCGCGTCCATCAAGTGAAAATCATCCATACTGTGCTTCTTTCCACTCAGAAAGATAACCGTACATTCCTTTGCATCAAATAAGAATGCAGACTATATCATTAAAACCTTGAAAGTCCCTGCCTTCAGGAGGTTGACCTGTTCATGCTGAGAGAGGTCACTGAATCCACTTGGCAAACTCTATCACTTCCTTCTTTGCTGGGGTGAAGCCCATGGAAAATTCTTCCCAGATTTCGTGGTCTGACTTGTGAGGATCCACATATGGAGATTTACTCATTGGACAGACCAGATGCATTCTCCCACCAGTGTTGCACAGGTAGCTATTCTTGTTCTCATTCTGAGAAAGTCCATCTATTATGTACTCTTTGAGTATAAGCATTGGAGAAGTTCACCCAATATCCTTTTTCAAGACAAGTGACATGCCCATCTGGGTAATGCATTATGGTCCTCCCTCCATGCTGTCCACTGAGATGCTGCTGGCATTACTACAACACAAGGAAAATGGCCACTAAACCTGTTACCGCAATGCTCATGGTTTAAGTTGTACATGTGCTTGGGAAATTTTTTCTCTGGGGCTGCACGCTCTTGGCGAGTTTTCTCACTACTCCTGATTACACATAAAGGTATCCTTGTGAGCTCTGGTCACCATGCCAATCACTTCTTCCTTGGTGAAATCAGATGGTGGAGGAGGAGAGCTCTTGACATTCTCTTGCTCCAGCTGGAGCTTGAGTTGCAGCTGCTCCTGGACTGGTAAGGCCGTCTGCTCATGATGTTCCAAGAGTGTGTCATTCTGCAAGTGGTCACAGAACTGGCTGTTCATCACGGTCTTCATTGCACTTTGCATTTCAGTAAGCATCCTCTGCTTTTCACTCTTAGGAATACGACCAGACAGAACAGAATTCCTCCACATCCTCACAGACAAGACACTTCTTGTAGCAACCCTGCTGAAACAGGTTCGGGTTTATCCTCATTATGAAGCAGTTCTCCTTCTTCAGGCACTTTTTGTATTGGATGTTCTGCTGGACACTTCTCCAGAAGAAACTCTTGTAGCCATCACAGGCCTGATTGCCATAGTGGAATCCCGACACCACATGCCTGCAGACCTTGCACAGCAGGACCGTGCCACTGAACTTTGTTACCCCGCTGTGACACTTGGTCATCCCCGGGAGTGCTGGACTTGCTGGTCTTGGTGGAGCAATCTAGCTGATCACTCTTCAGTATACCTTTGATGTTGGTGAGGTTACTGCCCTTGGGGGCACCATATATGATGATGAAATGGGTACATGTGAACCCCCTGAGTCCAAGATACAGTGACAGCAATGAGGAGCACAGAGTAAAATAGAGTGAAACAAGATGAACAAGAATTAGAAGAAAAAAAAGCACAGAACAATGAAAGCAGAAACCAAAGCAAGAAACAACTGGACACACACACACACACACACACACACACACACACACACACAGACACACACACCCCAACAAACTGGAATAACAAAAAGGGAACAAAACAAACAACCAAAAAACTCCAGGAAAACTAAGCACACACAAACACCTACCACAAAATGAATGGAGAAGAAAAAGAGAAAGACCCCCCCAAAAAAACCTAAAAAATAAAAAAAAAAACCCAAAGGAATTCAGACTGAATCCTCATACATAAATTGACATACACCTTAACTAAAAATAAAATAAAATAAAATAAAATAAAATAAAATAGAGAAGCAAAAGAGCAAAAATCACCACCAACAAAAAAACTCAAAGATGTACACTCAGTCATTCACAAACACACATAAACAGAAAACAAAAAACAAAAAAAGAAAAAGAAAAGAACAAAAAAGAAAAATAAGGGGGGATACAGATCAAACCCTTACATACACATTCAAGCACAAAGGAAAAATCTTAGAAAAATATATGAACTAACAAACAAATAGGCAAAAAAAATTAAAAAATTAAAAATTAAAAAAGAGAAAAAAAACCCTGCTCTCTTATGGCAGGTTCTGTAATTGATCCTCTCATCTGCTCTCTCCTGCAGAGCTTCTACCTCTTTCACACTCTTTCCAGTGTCTGGAGCAAGGAAGGAGGAAGGGAAGTGGGGGTGGGTGTGGCTACAGTCCTCCCCTCCCACTTTCATATGGCCAGGGAGATCCTCTCCAGTGGGGGAGGTGTGGGATTGTCTCTTCCCCAGGTATGTACTAGTGGAGGGTGCCCCAGTCAGGCCTACCCTGGAATGGAGTTCTCCTATTGTGACTGACATGCAGACTCCTCCTGGGTTTGTTTCTGCCAGCCATGGTTCAGCTGTGTGGGTCTAACGTTCAGAGCACTGTGGGGGAGGAAGAGTTTGGGTCAACCCTGGAATCACCACTGATCTCTTTGGAATTCTTCCTTGTCCTTTTTTGGCCACACCCATTGTCCCTCAGCTGGATCAGGGTAGGGAGTGGGGCACCTGGGACTCAGTACTCGTCAGATCCTTCCAAAGTTTGTGCTTTCAGGATATTCCCTCTGGGTCATGGTCAACCCTGAGTAGTTGATCCGCCAGTCACAGAGATTGAGTCTGTTGATCCATGGTGAGCAAATCGGAGCACTTTACTGCCCACCCTTCAAGATATGGTGGGGTGCCTCTCTTGTCCTCTCAGGTGGAACTCTGTCTCTGGGCTCCCTTTGCATCCTTTGCTGCCAGTGTCTGGCCAGGCAGTGAAGTGGTAAGGCAAAGCTTGGAGTTGGCAGTCTCTTCTGCTGCAGTAGCAAGGCAAAGCCTGGATCCAGTAGTCTCTCCCCACTGCTTCTTCACAGGAAATTTTTGCCCACGAAAAAAAAAAAAATTTTGCCCACCTGGCTTCTGTGACCTGGAAAGTGCCAGCAATCAAGCAAAGAAGCTGCAGCACCAGGTGTTGCACCAGAAGGGCCCTGACCACTTGCTTACAAACCCCCACTTAGTCAGTCTCTCTCACCATTTTCTTCCCAGAAAGGGTTTTGTTGATTAAGAAAAAATGGCACTCAGCTTCTGTGTTCTGGGAATCACTAGAGTCCAAGCCGAGTAGCTGCAACACCAGATGATGCACCAGGAGAGCCCTGGCCACTAGCTCCCTAGCCCTCACTCTATTAACCACTCACAAGTTCACTCACTCTCCAGCATGTACACAAAATTTTCCATATACTCACTCATTCACACCAGGACCTCACACAGTCTGACTGGTTTGGGCGTCATCTTCTCTGACCACACAGGCCAATATTTCTGATGAACATAGATGCAAAAATTCTCAACAAAATACTAATAAACTGAATTCAACAGCACACTAAAAAAATCACTAATCATGATCACGTGAAATTTACTCCTGGGATGCAAGGATGGTTCAACATAAAGCTAAAAACATAATACAACATATTAACAGAATGAAGGACCAAAACACATATCAATACATGGTCATCTCAATACACGCAGAAAAAGCGTTTGACAAAATTCATCATGCTTTCATGATAAAAACTCTCAACTAGTAAAGTATAGAGGAAATGAACCTAAACACAATAAAGACTTTATATGACAAACCTGAAGCTAACATCACACTCAACAGTGAAAAATTGAATGCTTTTTCTTTAAGATCAGGAACAAGGCAAGGATACCCACTATTACCGTATTTATTCTCCATAGTACTGGGCATTTTAGTCAGAGCAACTAGGCTAGAGCAAAAAATAATAGACCTCCAAATTGGAAAGAAAGAAGTGAAAATGTCTCTTGTGGGGGGGATACACTTCATCAATAAGGATACTCGACTTCAAAACAGGTGAAGTGGGGACCAAAGTGAGGCCCAAACTTTTCCTATACAATGACCATTTGTATACCAAACCTTGAATTGTACCCCACACCTTTATAATAGAAATTAAAAAAAAGATATCTCTGTTTACAGACAGTATGATTTTATTTTTAATATATATAAATAACCCTAAAGACTACACCGAAAATATGTTAGAATAAATGAATTCAATAAGGTTATAGGATATAAAATTAGCATAAAAATCAGTAGCATTTCTATACACTAACAACAAATTATGTGAAAATTTTTTCAAAATCTCATTTACAATAGCTAAGAAAAATAACTTTTAGGAATACATTTAACCAAGAAGTTAAAGATCTATATACTGAAAACTATAAACATGGATGAAAGAAATTAAAGAAGACACAAGTTAATGGAAATATATCCCATGTCCATGTGTTGGAAACATTTATATTGGTTAAAAGCCTACACTACCCAAAACAACCTACAGATATAATGCAATACCTAACAAAATTCTAATGACATTTTTCACAGAAATAGAAAAAAAGGTCTTAAAATTTGTATAAAACCAAAGATTCCCAAATGGCCAAAGCAATCATAAACAGAAAGAAAAAAGCTAAAGACACCAAGCTATATCACACTACCTGACTTCAATATACTACAAACTGACAGTAATCAAAATAGTTTTTATTGGCATTAAAAAACAGATGCACAGAGTAATGCAACAATAGAAAGAACCCAGGAACAAACCTACACATTGATAGTTAATTGATTTTCAATAAAGATGTCTAGAACACACAATGGGGAAAGGATAGTATCTTCAATAAATACTGATGAGAAATCTGGACAGTCACATGCAGAAAAATGAAATTAGACTCTGTTTTTACACTATATACAAAAATCACATCAAAATGGATTAAAGATTTAAATATAAGACCTGAAACTGTAAAACCACTAGAAGAAAACATAGGAGAAAATGTTCATGACATCGGTCTAGGAAATGATTTTTGGATATGACCCCAAAAGCATAGACAATAAAAGCAAAAATAGACAGATGGGATTACGTTGAATTTAGAAGCTCTGTACAACAAGGGAAACAACCAATAGAGTGAAGACAAAAACTGCAAAATGGGAGCTAATATTTGCAAACCATATACCTCTGGGCACAGTAACTAACACCTGTAATCCCAGCTCTTCGGGAGTGGAAGGGAGGAGGATTTCTTGACCCCAGGATATTGAGACGACCCTAGGCAACAAAGTGAGACCTTGTCTCTACAAAAAATTCAAAAAATTATGCCTGTAGTCCCAGATATTCAGGAGGCTGAGATGGAAAGATTGCCTAAGCCCAAGCTACAGTTAGCTGTGATCATGACACTGCACTCCAGCCTGGGCAACAAAGTGATACCCCTATTCCAAAAATTAAAATAAAATAAAAGGAACTCAACTCAATAGCAAGTAAACATCTAATTTGAAAATGGACAAAGGACCCAAATACACATTTCTCAAAAGAAGGCATAAGAATGGTATATGGAAAAAATGCTCGGCCGAGCTCAGTGGCTGAGCCTGTAATCCTAGCACTTTGGGAGACCAAGGTGAGTGAATTGCTTGAGCCTGCAGGTTTGAGACCAGCCCAGGCAACTTGGTGAGACATCGTCTCTACAGTAAATAAAAAATTAGTTGGGTGTGATAGTGTGCATTTGTAGTTCTGGCTAGGTGGAAGGATTGCTGGAGCCCAGCAGGTAGACCCTGGAGTGGCCGTGATGTGTCACTGCACCCCAGCCTGGGTGACTGAGTGAAATTCCAAAAAAAAAAAAAAAAAAAAAGAAAAGAAAAGAAAAGAAAAAATGCTCAATATCAGTAATCATCAGAGAAATGCAAATTAAAACCACAATGAGATGTCATCTTACACCTATTAGAATGGCCATTATCAAAAAGGTTCAAAATATTGAGAAGGAACATACAGGTAAAATCTGCCTACCAGGTTATATGAAAAACAGACTACAGTTTCCCAGGAGACTCACTTTATGAAGATTACTGGTCTTTTTCCCTAGTATTGATAAGTGATCAGAATAAATAGCCAGAAAGATAATGGGTCTTTGTGATTTGTATTCTTTGACTCTTCTCAATGGAACAGTTAATGTTGAACTCACAGCTCTTCTCCAACTGGGTTAATTGACAAACAAAAAGAGAACAGCTTAGTTTGAATCTGTTTACATAGAAATCTGATTAGGTGCTTCCTAACTCTAAAGACCATTTTTTCCCCAAAAGTCCATTATTACATGAAATTATGGATATTAAGTGTGGTAACATGTTTTTCTTGAGCGTCCATTTGCTTCCAATCCTAGGGCTTTGTGGTGTTCCATCTGATGTCACACCATGCCCAGCACAGTGGCTCATGCCTGTAATCCCAGCACTTTGGCAGGTCCAAGAGGGCAGACTGCTTGAGCCTAGGAGTTCAAGTTCAGCATAGACATAATAATAAGACCTCTCTTCAAAACCAAACCAACCAAACCAAACCAAACCAAACCCAAACAAACAAAAAACATAGCTGGATGTGGTGGTGCATTCCTGTATTCCCAGCTACTTGAGAAGCTGAGGTCAGCTTTTTTTTTCAGTTCAGTGTCACTCGGTGATGTGTTCTCATCTACTCATCTCATCTACTCGCCATACCATCCAAGGGACCTCTGCAGTCCATTCAGGTCTTGGACGAGAGACTGAGGTGGAAGAATTGCCCAAGCCCAGGAAGTTGAGACTGCAGTGAGCCATGATTGTGTAACTTCCTCCAGGCTGGGCAACAGAATGAGACTTTAACTTAAAAAAAAAAAAGTCATATCAAGTATCCATGAAGAATAGCATCTTTGAATGACACAGCAAGAAAGGAGCATGACAATTAAAATACCTCTTGAACACATTCAGGACAGGACTAGGATATTTTTGTATCTGCATTGGAAATGTGCTTGTAGATACTGGAGAGTGATCTTATTTAAGACATTAGTTATCTTGCAAGCTTTTTATTCTGCAAAGTAGCAGGTCACACTGAGAAAGACGATCATCCTAAAAATGCTTTCCTGTTCTCATTGTCAGATGATTGCCTGCATAGAAAATCCAAAAGAATCTATAAACCATTAAAACTTATGAGTTCAGAGAGTTTCCTTGATTCCACATCAATAAAGTTCTCATATACTAGCTATAACCAATTAGAAAATGTGATGAAAATTCCATTCACAATAGCATAATAGCTAAATCTACAAATCTACTAGCTTTAAATAGCAACATAAATCTCAAAACAACTAGTATAAAAACAAATTATGCAATGGCAGACTTATCATTTATATAAATACAAAAAATCTTGTTTTTAAAGTTTCAGGCCAGGAATGGTGGTTAATGCCTGTAATTCAGCATTTGGGAGGCCAAGGGCTTGAGACCAGCCTAGCAACCTAGGTAACATAGTGAGACTTTGTCTCTATAAAAAAAAAAAAAAAGAAAGAAAAGAAAATAAAATTAGCTGGGCATGGGGGCATATACCTGTAGTTCCAACTACTAGGGATGCTGAGGTGAAAGGATCACCTGAGCCTAGGAGGTCAAGGCTGTGGTGAACTGTGATTGTGCCACTGTGCTCCAGCCTTGGCAACACAGTGAAATCCCAATCAAAAGATAGTAATAAATAAAATGAAGTTTCAAATGCCAAAGTACTATGTGATTATTTATAGATTGATATGCAAAATTCAGGTTGCTAGTTACCTCTGGGTAGTGCAAGAAAAGAACAGGATTGGAGATATCCTCACAAAGACTTTATTACTCAAGAATAAATCTGAAACAAATGCATGGCAAAATGCTAAGGTGTGCTATAGATGAGTGGTGAGTATTATTTTCTTCAAGAGATCATTATTGCTCTCAATAACTTTATATTTCATAATAAAATGTTTTAAAATACTAATGTAATTGTGAGGAATAGAGCAAACATTTTTCTTATTGTTCTTTTAGAAGATTTTCTCAGAATCTTAGAAATGAAATAAGAATCAGTCAGAATGTGTGAATAGTTTTGTTGTTTTTGGAAAACATCATCAGCAATTAGCTAGTAATCAAAGTTATGTATGAAACAAGTTATAACTGACATTCCCAGAGTTGATACTCTTTGGATAAGCAACTTTCAACATTCCTCTTATGGAGAAACTTATCCCTCAAATTTTTATATAACAGAGACTGTTTTAGGGACCCTGTACTAGGGGAAAAATGTTTGGAGTTTTGGTACCAATTTTGACAGTACTTGGTGGCATTGGATAAGTTACTTCTCTTGTGCTCACTCTCCTCATTTGTAAAATATGTAAACTCTTTTCCCCTTCTCACAGGTCTATAGTCTCCAAGGAGACTCTAACTTGTGAAGATTAATGGTCTTTTTCCCCAGCACTGATAGGTGGTCGGAATAAATAGCTAGACAGATAATGGGTCTTTGTGATTTTTGTTATATGACTCTTTTCTTGTCTTTACTTCTCTTCTCAATGGGACAGATGATGTGGAACTCACAGCTTTTCTCCAACTGGTTTAATTGACAAAAAGAGAACACCTTAGTTTGAATCTGTTTACACAGAAATCAGATTAGGTGCTTCCTAACTTTAAAGACCATTTCCCACCCCCCAAAGTCCATCATTATATGAAAATGTGCAGAGTAAATGGGATAATAAATCTGAGACTGTGTATTGTTATAGAAATGTTAGGGGATTCTGTGTACTTGGTTTTAACTGATTTTCAGATTGAATTTCATGAAAAGTCAAGCATAGTTAAGATGTTGGGCAGTGCAAAAACAATCATGTTTTAGGGAAAACAAGTAGAGTCCACCTAATATTGAAGGTTCAGGAGACTGGTAATGTGCAAACAAGATAAAATCTTAGGAATTCTCTTTAGAAAGAAGTGTGCAGAAGTGTTACTGCAGTGCTCTTTTCCTAAATTATTACAGTCTTAAAAAATTATTTCTATGTTAAAGTTGTGGGGTACAATTTGGGGTTAGGTATACAAATGATCATTGTGTAGATAAAGTTTGGGCCTCACTTTTGTCCCCACTTCATCTGATTTGAGATCAGGTACCCTTACTGAAGTGTGCTCCCCTCTCTCCCCTGGCAGTTTCCCACTACTGCCAATCCCTTTCTTACAGTATTATGATAATTGTTCAGGGTCAGCTTATGAGTGAGAACCTGTGGAACTCAGTTCTTTGTTTCTGTGTATTATAGACCCTAAGCCTATTCAAGTTGCTGTGAAGTTCATAATTTTGTCCTTCTTTATGGCTGTGTAATATTCCAAGGTGTGTGTATACCACATTTTTTGTAATCCAGTCCTCTTTTGATGGACAACACACTTGGTTCCATGTTTTTGCTATTGTGAATAATGCTGCAACAAACATGCATGTGCAGGTATCTTTTTCATAGAGTGATCTGAGGTTCTCTGAGTATATTCCTAGACGAGGGATTGCAGGGTTGTATGGAAGGTCGATTTTTAGGTCCTTTAGGAAATACGAAACTGTTTTCCATAGAGATTGCACTAGTTCACAATCCCACCAACAGTGTAGAAGCATTCCCTTTTCCCTACATCTTCTCCAACATCTGCTGTTTGTTGAGGTATTGATGATGGCCATTCTGACTGGAGTTAGGTGGTATCTTAGTGCAGTTTTAATTTGCATTTCTTTGATGAACAGTGAGGCTGAGCACTTTTTCATGTATCTGTTGTCTGCTCACATATCTTCTTTTGAGAAATGTCTATTCATATTTTTTGCCCACTTTGTAATAGGATTTTGTTTTTTTCTTTTTGGCATATTTGTATTCCCTGTAGATACTGGATTTTAGGCCTTTGTCAGATATACAGTTGGCAAATATTTTTTTCCCCATTCTGTGGGCTGTCTCCTGCTCTCCTGATGGGTTCTTTTGCTTTGCAGAAGCTTATCAGTTTGATAAGGTCCCATTTTCCTATCTTATCTCTATGGCATGGGCATTTGGGGTTTTGATCAGGAATTGGTTGCCAGTCCCAATTTCCATAAGGGTGTCTCCTGCAATTTCTAAGGTTATTATAGTTTGAGGTTTTACATTTAGGTCTTTAATCCATTTAGAGTTGCTTTCTGTGTATGTTTTAATCTTCTGCACGTGGTCAGCCAGTTTTCCCAGCACCATTTACTGAACAGTTCACCTCTTCCCAGTGATTGTTAGTAAAGGCTTTGTCAAAGATGAGTAGTTTGAGAAATTGAAGTTTTGCTTCCAGAATTGTTATCCTCTTCCATTGGTCTATATGCCTCTTCTTGTACCAATGACAGGCTGATTTGATTAGTGTAGCCTTATACTAAAATTTAAAGTCTAGAAATGTGATACCTCCTAATTTGTTTCTTTTGCTGAGGATTGTTTTGGCTATTCATGGTCATATATGTTTCCATATGAATTTCTGTATTGTTATTTCCAGGTCTAAGAAGAATGATGCTGGTAATTAAATGGGTAATGTGTTAAATCTGTAGATTGTCTTGGGTAGAATGGATGTCTTAAAGATTCTTCCAGTCCATGAGCATGGAATATTTTTCCATTTGTTTGTCATTTTGGATTTCTTTGAGCAGTGTTTTGTAGTTTTCATTGTAAAGGTCTTTCACTTCTCCGAGTAGGAGATGCAAAGGTATTTCATTATTTTTTGGCTATTGTGAATGGGATTGTGCTTTTTTCGGGGGTTTCTGTTTGTTTATTGTTGATATATAGACTGTCTTTTGCATATTTATTTGATACCATGAGACTTTTCCAATGTCCTTAATTAGTGCAAAGAGGTTTTTGACAGATTCTCTTGAGTTTTCAAGGTACAGGATCATGTCATCTGCAAAGAGGGATAACTAAACTTCCTCTTATTTGGTTACTCCTTATTTCCTTCTCTTGTCTGATTGCTCTAGCTAGAACTTCCAACACTATGTTGAACAGGAGGGGTGAGAGTGGGCAGTCTTGCCTTGTTCCAATTTTCTGGGGAAATGGTTTCATTTCTGTCTGATTAGCAGCATGTTGCTTGTGGGCTTATTGTAGATAGATTACTATTTTGAGGTATGTTAATATCTATGCCTAGGTGGTCAAGGGTTTTTATCAAGAGGGGATGATGAATTTTATTGATAGCTTTTTCCAGATCTAATGATATAATCATGTGGTTTTGTTTTTATATATGTTGATGCATTTAATTGTGTTTATGGTCTTGTGGATGTTGAAGCAGACTTGCATCTCATGGATGAAGCCTACTTGGTCATGGTGGATGATTTTTGGGATGTGTAGTTGGATCTGTTTGCTAGAATCTTGCTGAGAATTTTTGCATTTATGTTAATCAAGGATATTAGCCTGTAGTTCTCTTTCTTTGTTGGATCTCTTCCTGGTTTAGGTAAAGCTTCATAAAATGATTTTAGGAAAGTTTCATCTCCTTGATTGCCTGGAATACTTTCAGTAGGATTGTTATCAATTCCTTCTTGTATGTTTTGTAGAATTCTGTTGAAAAGTTATCTGGTCCAGGGCTTTTTTTGTAAGTAATTTTCTTATGATGAAGTCAATTTCAATTTCCTGGGTTGTTATCAGTCTATTCAGGGTCTCAATTTCTTCTTATTTCAACCTGTGTGATATTGGAAAGTTCTCCATTTCATTTAGGTTTTCGAGTTTGTTTCTATACAAGTGTACATAGTCATTTCTGGTAATCTTTTATATTTTATTGGGGTCAGTTCTGATCTCATACTTTGCATTTCTGATTGTGTTTATTTGGGCTTTTTTTTTCTTTTTCTTGGTCAATCTGACTAGGGGTCCATCAATCTTGTTTATCCTTTCACAGAACCAGCCTTTTTTTCCATTGATTTTTTTCTATTATATTTTTGTCTTATATGTCCTGCATTTGGGCTTTTATTTTGGTGATCTGGATACTTTTTTTCCTTTTAATTTTTTTGTTTTAAAGACATGGGGCACAATTCAGGGGTAGGTATACAAATGTTCATTATCCAGGTACCTTTGTTGATGAGATGTGTCCCCCTGCTCCCCCAGCAGATTCGCACTCCTGCCAATACTGATCTGGATTCTTCTGCTAAAGTTAGGATTTTGGTGGTCTTGCTTTTAGAGCTTCCTTAGTGATTTTTTAGGCTTTAACTTGTGATCTGTTCATTTTCTTCATGCGTGTTCATAGAGATATGAATTCCCCCTCTTAGGACAGCTCTCATGACATCCCATAGGTTTTGCTAAGTTGTGTCTTCATTTTCATTTATTTTCAGGAATCTTTTAATTTCTTTTTTGATTTCCATGTTGATCCAGGAATTTTTCAGCATCATGCTGTTTCATGTTCATGTCTTTGTGGGTTTTGGGGGGGAATTTTGTTGGTGCTGATATTTATTTGTATTCCACTATAATCTGAGAAGGTGCCTGGCAGTATTTCTATCTTATGAAATTTGTTTATGATTGTCATATGGTCGAGGCTGTGGTCAATCTCAGAGTACATTCCATGTGTTGATGAGTAGAATGTATATTCTGTGGTTGTTGGGTGGAGTGTTCTATAGGTATCTATTATGTCCATTTGGTCAAGTGTCAAATAGAGGTTCCAGATCTTCTTGTCTAGAGTTGTTAGTGGAGTATTTAAGTCCCCAGCAATGATAGTGTTAGAGTCAATATCTTTTTTAGTTTGCTAAGAAGCTTCTTTATGAAAGTTGGTGCACCTATGTTGAATGCATATATCCTAAGATGGATATTTCTTGTTGATAGAGTGAAACTTTTATCATTATGTAGTGACCTTCTGTATCTTTTAAAATTTTGGATAGGTTAAAGAATATTTTTTCTGATATTAAGATTGTAACTCCTGCTTTCTTTTGTGTTCCATTTACCTGAAAATTTGTTTTCCATCCTCTTACTTTGAGTCAGTGAGTGTCCTTTCTGGTGAGATAAGTCTTCTGGAGACAGCATATGGTTGATTCATGCTTTTTAAATCCGGTTTACAATATTTTGGCCCTTTATATTTTTTCAGTGGTGCATTTAGTCCAATCACATTCAGGCTAATTATTGAGATGTGAGAGTTTATCCTTGACATGAGGTTCTTATAGAGTTTTTTGTTGTTCATTTGTTTACTTGTTTGTTGGCTTCCTCTTGATTTGGGGGTTGATTTATGTGTGTTTTCAATCTTTTTCCTGAATTATTGGGAAGGGTATGGTCTTCTTTCTTCTGTGTTTAAGACTTTCTTAAGTGTGCTTTTAGAGCTGATCTGGAGGCAGTGGCACAAACTCTTAGGGACTGAATGCCTGGGAAGGATTTTAATTCTCCATTACTGATGAAGCTTAGCTTAGCTGGGTAGGAAATTCTTGGTTGAAATAGTTTATCTTTGAGAAGTTTGAAGATTGGACTCCAGTCTCTTCTAGCCTGTAGTGTTTCTGTAGATAAGTCTGCTGCTAGTCTAATTGGTCTTCCCCAATATGTAGTCTGACTTTTCCCTACTACTGCCTTTAGGATTTTTTTCTTTTACTCTTACTTTATGTAAGTGAATTCGTATGTGTCTAGGAGTTGGTCTTCTCATTTGATGTCTTGCAGGAGTTCTCTGATCTCTTGTTTTTAAATGGTCACAGCTCTGATGAGATGAGTGAAGTCTTCTTGAATAATTTCATGGAATGTTTATTCCAGGCTGGTCTCTTTCTCTCTTTCTTCCTCAGGGCTTACAATTAATCTTAGGTTCAGCCTCTTGGAAAAATCACACATCTCTTGGAGGCATTGTTTCATCCTTTTAAGCTTCTTTTATGTGTTTTCAACAGCATGCATTAGTTTCATATTTTGGTCTTTGAGCTATGTGATTCTTTCTTTTGCTTGGTTAATTCTGCTTTCCATGCTTATCAGTTTGTTATTTATTTCATTCACTGTATTCTTTATTGCCATCATCTCAGTTATCAACTGCTTCATTCTTTCTTCTTGTCTCTCCTCATTTCTATTTATTCTCTCTTTTAATATCTTGACATCTGCATCTGTGATTTGAGACCAGCCATTCTGGGGGCTCTTCACTGAGTTCCAAAGTCTGTATTCTCAATTGTTATCTTCCCAGGAGTCTGTATGGCACCTTTTCTCTTCCATTGATTTTTCATTTATGAAGATTTTTCTCCCCCTTTCCCCCTTCTTTAATTCTGTTGTTCAGTGGTGGGGGGATAGCTTTCACTTCTGTTTGCTCAATCCCCTATTCTTCCTTATGTAGATCCTCTGGGTTTGTTCAATTTTGAAGCTGAACTGGGTCTGGAGGGCTGTGCTTTTTGGATTTTTGAGATTTGATTAAGGGAGGAGCTGTGCTTCAGAAGTTATCTGCAGATCCTAGTATCTACTGACAGGTATGTGGGCCTCCCAGAATCCACTTCCCACCACCTTGAAATCTGTCCATATAGTGGGGGTGTATGTTTGCCCCATGAAAGCAAAATGAGATAAGATAAAGAAGAATAATGGAAAAAGGAAGGAGGAAGACAAAAGCAAGGTGAAGAGAGGGAAAAAGTAGAGGGAAAACAGACACGCACACCAACTAATGAATAAACAAAGAAACAAACACAAACAGAAAAAACAAATATAACAAAACATACAATCATACTGACAAACAAAAAACCCCTGTTTATCTGTTGATGTACTTGCTCTCAAAAATATCCACTCACAAACAGAAAATACAATAAACAACAATATAATAACAAAAACAAAGCAAGTATGAAAACATAAACAAAAACTGAAAGAAAGGGGAAAAAAGAGCTTTCTTTGTGGTCATTTCTGAGACTTCAGGTTACTTTCCCAAGCACTGCTGATGCTTTTGGCTGCTACCATGTGGCTCCATGGCTCCATTCTCCAGCCCATCCCCACTGTTCTCAGAGCAGGCCAATCAGATTGTTCTCAGTGTAGGTTAGATGCCCCACAGACTGCTGTGGGAGGAGCGTGGATCAGATCCAGGTTCACCCAACTCGTCTGCTGCTGCAGTCAAGTCTCTCACTCAGGTAAGATGTGTCTGTGCCTGGTCCAGCATGGGGAGGAGCATCTGTCTCCCTGTGTCCAATGGCTGATCCCAGAGGGGTGTGGAGATCAACTTTGCCTCGGGTTGGTGGCTGGCAGAGCTGGCAGGGCAACACAGGTCTCTGCACAGTTCTAGAACAGAGAAAATAGTGGCAATGTCTTCTCACCAGTGGCAGAGCTCATGTCCAGATTTCCTCACCACACATTCTCCACAGTTCCTGTTGCCAGCACCCAGCCTGTTGCCACAGGTAGTGGCATGGGCCAATGTCCGATGCTTTGTAGCAACTGATCTCTGCTGTCTTCTCCCAAGAACCCCTGAGAATGGCAGATTATCCTGCCTACTGGGGGCTCTGATCTCAGGGCAGTGGTGGGTTGCAGTCACTTCTTGAGGAGATCCCTGGGTGCTTTAACCCAAATCTCCCCTCAGTTGGACATTCATTCACCCACTGGTACATACCCACTCATGCAGATAGTCTTTATGGATACTCACCTTTTGCAGAGACTATTACACTCTGACCAGTTCTGTTGCCATCTTGCCTGCTTCTACTAGTCTTTGAAGAATTTCATTCTCCTAACAGATTGAGAGGTATTATTGACATTAAGATTCCTTGTTGGAAGCAATATACAGATTCAATGCAGTACCCATTAAATTACCAATAGCTTTCTTCTCAGACCTGGAAATGCCAATACAGAAATTTATATGGAAACATAAATGACCATGAATAGCCAAAACAATCCTTAGCAAAATAAACATAGCAGGAGGTATCACACTTCCAGACTTCAAACTTTACTATAAGGCTAAAATAATCAAAACAGCCTGGTATTGGTACAGGAACAGGCATATAGACCAATGGAACAGGATAGAGATTCTGGAAGCAAAGCGTAAATTTCTCAACCAATTCATCTTTGACAAAGCCTCCAACAACAACCACTGAGGAGAGGAGAACATATTCAGTAAATGGTGCTGGGACAATTGGCTGATCACCTGCAGAAGATTGAAACAGGATCCCTACCTATCACCATACACAAAAATTAAATGCATGAGAGACCTAAACATAAAATCTCAAACTATAAGAATCTTAGAAAATGCAGGAGGCACCCTTATGGAAATTGGAATTGGCAACTAATTCCTGATCAAGACCCTAAGTGCCCATACCATAGGAAATAAGATAGACAAGTGGGACCTCATCCAACTGACAAGCTTCTGTAAAGCAAAAGAAACCATCAAAAGAGCAGGAAGATAGTCCACAGAATGGGAAAAAATATTTGCCAACTGTATATCTGACAAAGCCCTTCCATCTAGGATCTACAAGGAACTCAAATGCGCTGAAAGGAGAAAAACAAACAGTCCCATTAAAAAGTGGGCAAAAGACATGAATAGACACTTCTCAAAAGAAGATATATGGGCAGGCAACAGACACACGAAAAAGTGCTCAGCCTCACTAATCATCAGAGAAATTCAAACCAAAACCACATTGAGATAACATCTTACCCCAGTAAGAATGGCCATCATTAATTAAACAAACAGCAGATGCTGGCAAGGATGTAGAGAAAAAGGAACACTTCTACACTGCTGGTGGGAATGTAAACTAGTGTAAACTCTTTGGAAGACAGTGTGGTGATTTCTGAAAGAACTAGAAATTGATCTTCCATATGACCCAATCCCCTGAGTATGCTGGGAATCCCTCAGTATACTGGGAATATACTCAGAGGAACTCAAATTATTCTACAAAAAAGATACTTGCACACATATGTTTGTTGCAGCTCTATTCACACTAGCAGCTCTATTCACAATAGCAAAAAAACGGAACCAACCATGCTGTCCATCAAAGTTGGACTGGATAAATAAATGTGGTACAGATACACAATGGAATATTATGCAGCCATAAAGGACAAGCATATGGACTTTGCAGCAACTTGGATGGATTTAGAATTGATCATACTCAGTGATCTATCACAGACACAAAGAACAGAGTACCATATGTCCTCACGCATAAGTGGACCTTGAACAATTATCATAATAATATAAGAAAGGGATTGGTAGTAGTGGGAAACTGCCAGAGGAGGGGGGGTGGGATTGGCAGTTGAGGGAAACTGCCGGGGGGGGAGGGACATACCTCATCAACAAAGGTACCTGCATAATGAACATATGTATACCTAATCCTGAATTGTACACACATCCTTAAAATAATAATAAAAAAGACTTCTTGTTGAGATAAGAAATATCCTCTGGGACTGAGTTTCACTGAAAAGAGAATATCAACTACTTTCTTACGGTTATCAACAGATGTAGAAAGACTGGTTAAAACTCAGGAGTTACACTGTCTGGGTTTGAAACCAGACTCTACCATTTAAAACTGGATGCCAAAATATATAAACTTTCTCACCTTCATCTCTTTATGAGTAAAATGGGGATGATTAATGGTACCTGCCTTTTGGCTTGTAAGGGTTTTAGGGAAGGCAATCATACCTCTTTTCAAGGGAAGATCTGGTTTTATGAAGCCTGAAGCCTATATTTTTCAGTTCTTTTTAAGAAAAAGAATATAAAATTATAAATAAAAAATAAAGGGCAAAAGAGGGGTCTGTGTGACTGGGGGAGCCTAAAGCTTCATGGTACATCTTCATTACCTTCATGGCACATCTGTTTCTGCTCTTCTCCACTCACCAAGCCAGGAACCAACTGAGAAATTATACACAGGAGTCAGTCAGTCAGGGATCAAAGACAGTCAACCAACCCTCAGCTACCATTCCAAAATCCAAAAGCTCTAAAAACCAAAAATATCTTTGTAACTCATTTGGCAGCAAAATCCAACATCATCTGAATTCTTTTGACAGTAGAATCTGAACTGATGTAATATAGTCTTAATTTATCACACTCAGTGTGGATATTCATATATTCCATTGCAGAAATATTGTTAACATGTTTGATGACAGAGACCTGCCCCAGAGTCTGTATGTGAACTATACGACCTTTCTAAAACCTAATAGTTCTGAATTTTAAGACCCACTTGGCTCTAGGAGTTAACAAATTATGGATGGTGTCAGGTGTATTATCGATAAACTGGGTTAAAGAATACATCAAGATCCCTGGGTTGGAGACTGGACTTCCCCTGAGGAACAGGCTGCAGTATGTATCCCTTATTGCAAACTCACCAGCTCCCCCAAGCTCATCCTGAGGAGGAAGAAATAAGAGGGCAGAATTGAGAAGGCTAGAGAGCTTCTCCCAAATATTTTCCTCCTAGGGAGTCAAGTGGAAACATGAGGAGTGGGAATAAGTGCTCCACACTAACAATGGGGTTCTTGTGAAGATTAAGTCAAATCATGACTTCAAGTGCATAGAGCTATTCTGGACCCATCGGAAGCCTCAGTAGCCATTGCTGTTGTAACTGTCTACATGTACCTCATGCACTGGACTAACTTCCCCCTGGTCTCAGTCTCTGGACAGTCTGACCTTCCCCAACTCTTTTGGGGGAGATTGTTAGGGGCTTGCTTAGAGGAGTTAGTGTAGTCATGTGCTGCATAATGATGCTTCTGGCAATGAGGGACTGCATATACAATAGTGGTGCCATAAGATTGCAAAGGAGCTAAAAAATTATTATCATCTGGTGAGCTCATAGCCATTGCAATGTCTTTGTGCAATGCATTGCTCATGTGTCTGTGGTGATGCTGGGGTAAACAAATTTACTGCATTGCCAATTATCTAAAAGTATAGCACACACAATTATATATCGTGCATAACACTTGATAATAAAAGCTTATTTTACCAGTTTATGTACTGACCATACAATTTCAGTTTTTAAAATTATTTAACTTTGTAAAATTGTATTTATAAGTTAACTGTAAAATGTCTTCAGGCAGGTCCTTCAGAAGTTGTTCCAGGGGAAGGCCTTGTCACCATACGTGTTGACTCCATGTGAGTCATGGCCCCTGAAGACCTTCCAGTGGAACAAGATGTGGAGATGGTAGGCAGGGATGTTGATGAGCCTGACCTTGTGTAGGTCTAGGTTAATGTGTGTGTTTGTGTCTTAGTTTTTAACATAAAAGCTTCAAAAGTTAAAAAAATTAAAAAGTTTTAAAATAGAAAAAACTTATAGAATAAGAATAGAAAAATAAAAGTAAAAAAGTTTATTAAAAATTAAAATGTTTACTATAAGAAAGGGATTGGCAGTAGCTGGAAACTGCCGGGGGTGGGGGTGGGGGAGCACATAACATTAATGAGTGTACCTGATCTCAAACCAGGAGAAATAGGCCAAAGGGAGGCCCAAACTTTACCTGTATGATGACCACTTGTATACCTAATCCTGAATTATAACCCACATTTTAAAAATAAAATAAAGATAAATAAATAAATGCTAACCTAAGAAAAATTAAAATATTTATAAAGTTTAAATGCTACAGTAGGTTGAGGTTAATTAATTATTGAAGAAAGACTTTTTTAAAATTAGTGCCAAAATGTACAATGTATATAAAGTCTAAAGTAGTACACAGCAATGTCGTAGACTTTCACATTCACTCGCTCACTGATTCACCCAGAGCAACTTCTAGTACTGCAAGCTCCATTCATGAGAAGTGCTTTATACAAGTGCACCAGTTTTAACTTTTATTTATTTACTTAAAGATGTGGGGCACAATTCAGGATTAGGTATATAAATAGTCATTGTACAGGTAATGTTTGGGCCTTTCATCCCCATTTTGCCTCATTTGAGATCAGGTACACTTATTAATGAAGTGTGCCTCCCCTTCCCTGGTAGTGTAACTTTACTGTACCTTTTCTGTGTTTTGACATGTCTAGTTATACAAATACCATTGTGTTGCAATTATTCACTGTATTCAGTACAGTAGCATACTGTATAGATTTCTAGCCTAAGTGTGTACTAGACTCTACCATCCAGGTTGTGTAAGCATACTTTATGATGAAATCACCTAAGGAAGCATGTCTCAGAACATCTATCTCCATTGTTAAGTACTGTCTAGAAGTGCTGGCCCTTCAGGAAGAGCTTCTTTCTTTCTTTTTTTGAGTTGGAGTCTCACTCTGTCACCCAGACTGGAGTACTATGGCCGCTCCCGGCCACTGCAGCCTCGACCTGCTGGCCTCCAGCGATCCTTCTGCCTCAGCCTTCCAAGTAGCTGGAACTATAGGTGTGCGCTATCACACCTGGCTAATTTTTGATTTATTGTAGAGATGAGGTCTCACCAAGTTGCCCAGGCGGGTCCTGATCTCATGGGCTCAGGCAATCCACTCACCTCGGCCTCCCAAAGCCTGGGATTACAGACTGAGCCACTGAACCCGGCCAGGGAGAGCTTTCATCTTGCGATTTCATTTTCTAACTCCTCTTATGTTTTCTTTGTTCTGATTTCTTCTTTTACTCATTTTATGTTTCACTTTGCTTTTTGAGTTGGAGGTTTCACTTTGTTGCCCAGGCTGGAGTGTAGTGATATGGATCACAACTGACTGCAGGCTCGACCTCCTGGGATCAAGTGAGTCTTCAACTTCAGCCTCCCAAGCAGCTGGGACTACAGGTGGACATCACCATGTCCAGCTAATTTTTTGATTTTTTTTGTAGAGACAGGTTTTGCTATGTTGCCCAGGCTGGTCTTGAACTCCAGGCTCAAGTAATCCTCCTGCCTCCACCTCCCAAAGTCCTGTGATTACAGATGTGAGCCACTGTACTTGGCCTACATTTTATTTATTTTAAAACTGTGTGTTTTTACTAGCTACTGTAAATCATTTCTGGGAAAGGCTGAGTATAATTACATAAATAATTTTTTAAAATTAAAATAACTTCAAAAATATTTGATACTTAATCCACATAAAATAAAGATAAAATCAGGCATGTATAGAGAAGAAATTCAAGGATTAAAAGGTTCGCTCAAGACAGAAATTTGGTAGAAGAAATAGCTTTCATATCAGGTATATTTTCATGCCAGTTATTTTCTAGCTCTGTGAACTTGAAATCTCTCTCTCTTGTTAAAAGGTATTAATGAAGTATGTCATCTTATAAGCAATACCTGATGTGTCAAACTTTTAAAGGATAAAACAGGCCAGTGGGGTGGGGAAGAGATAGAAGGGAAGTGCTAGGCCTTTGAGTAAGTACAATATGAAATTTCAGTTAACATGTGGTGATTTATATACAGAAACTTATAAATTCTGATATAAATTAAAAAAATTATGATCACAAAAGTAACATGCCTACTGTAAAATGTACAAAGGACATAAAAATATCAAGATTGTTCTACTCTGAGATTATTGTTAACAATTTGGTATATGTCTACCAAATTGTTTTTCTTTTTTAAATTTTAAAGATGTGGGGTAAAATTCAGGATTAGGTATACAAGTAGACATCATACAGGTAAAGTTTGGGTCTTCTTTTGGTCCCCATTTTGTCTGATTTGTTATCAGGTATCCTTAATGATGTTATATCCCATTCCCCACCTCCCCTGGGAGTTTCTGGCTACCGCCAATCTCTTATAGTATTCTGGTAAACGTTCAGGGTCCACTTATGAGTGAGAACATGTGGTACTCAGTTCTTTGTTTCTGTGATAGATCACTGAGTATGATAGACTCTAACTCCATCCAAATTGCTGTGAAGTCCATAATTTTGTCCTTCTTTATGGCTGCATAATATCCCATCATGTATATGTATCACAGTTTAAAAAATTCAATCCAGTTTATTCTTTTTTTTATATTTGGGTTTATTTTTATTACTATATGTACTATTTTATGCTTTCTAATTTTCAATTTTCTCCTTTTGCTAACTTTTTAAAGGGTGTTTTCCACATCTACTGTTGTGGAAATTATTCACTCTAGCATTTTAGTGGTAGCTGGTAAATTTACATGTATATAGGAAATGTACAGTTCATTGGAGTCTAAAGTTAACTAGTAATTTTATCCACTTCCTGAGCACTGTGAGGACACTAAAATATAAATTGTAACAAATTATATGGCATTATTGTCCATTAGTTTAGGTTTACATTTATTTATTAGCCCAAGATAGTATACATTATTATTGTTTGCTTATATTTATTCACATGTTTTATTTCTTATTCCACATTCTGTTTTGCATTTCAGACCTTCAGTTTAAGTAATTTCCATCGGATTGAATTTTATCCTTTGGAATGCTTCTAGTATTTCTTGGTACTTAAAAACTCAGTTTTGGCTTCTCTGCAAATGTCTTCATTTCACATTTGTTCTTGAAAGATTTTTTTTTCCATAAAATACATCATTATTCATTGACAGTGGCTTGGCTTCTTCTCTACAATTTTAAGATATCGTACCACTGTCTGATCATTTTCATTGTCCCTCTTGAGAAGTCAGCTCTCTATCTAAATACTGTTTTTTTTAGAGATAATCACTTCTCTTTCTGGATGCTTTTCAGAGTTTTTATTTTTTCACACTCAGTAGTTTACTACAGTGGGCCTAAATGTGTATTCGTTTTCACTTGTATGTTTGATATTCATTTAATTTCCTAAAATTAAAGATTCATTTCTTTCAACAAATCTGGGAGCTTCTACTATTGTCTTTGTTCTCTTTTTCCCTCAGATGTCCAACTAGATGTATTAAAAATTTTCATATATTCTCTCTATATTAGCATATTCCTCATAGTTTCTAACTCATTGCTTTTTGTGTTATATTTTGCATTTTTCTTCAGGTTTACATTCTAAATAATCTTGCTTCTCTTCATATATGTGGATTCCGTATTTTAACAGTGAGTCTTTTTATACCAGTGATCATCATGTTTATATATCAAGATACTCATGTGGTTCCTTTTCAAATTTTCTTGTTTTATCTCTCTCATTTTCCAACTATTGTCTTCTTATTTCTTTTCACATAAATAACATTATAATATTCTACACTTGATCATTTAGTATCTGAAGTCTTTAGACATCTTTTAATTTTGCCAATTCATACTCATTGTAATTTGTTGCATACATTGTGTATGTTGTGATTTGTGTAAATTTGGGTAAATTTATATTCAAATGTCTTTATTTAAGAAAATTTTACAAAGCCTCTATTGAGTGTGCTTCCCCTCTGACTTTTTAAAAATTTTGGTTGCAAAGGAATAGTACCAACTAAGAACTATTATCTATTCATTCAATTGAGACTTTTTCTAGGGTGAATTTATGAATTTTTATAGTAGACTTTTTATTCTCCTCTTCACTGAGTCATTGCCAAGACAATTCTTGTTTCCATTTGCAGAACACATTTTCTTTATTCCATTTTTTCAATGGTGATACAGAAAATCCTTGTTTTGCATGGCTCCAACAAGGACAAATTTCAATTATCACAGTTTAATTAAATTTCACCAGTTCCTCAGCAACACAATTAAACATTCCCTGTTACAATATAGTACTATTTATAGTTGAATCAAGTGCAAATTTCACTGTCAGCTTTTCAGCTCACGAATTACTACCAATATTACTGGCACATATCAGGATTCAGGAGCAATCACATGACTCCTTTTTTTCAAAATCTGTCTGTGATTGGTCACTGAGCATCCATTATTTAGTTCATGCATTCACACACAAAAGCTGCAAACTGTTTAGTTGTGCTACCTTCTTTTCTCCTAGAGACAAACCCACATGACATTTTACAAAAATGGATAATTAAAAGAGGGACTGTCCAACAAAGACATAAGTGTCATATGGACATGAATAGTGGCAATTCTAGATGTGAACTTAAAATGAAACACAAATAGAGTTATAAAGAAAGAAGAGTTTACTGCTTTTTCTCACACCTGCCAACCTATCCCTCTGTCAATCCATTCCAAATAACATACTGTTGTCAGGTTTATTTTCTTAAAATAGCACTATTTTTACTTAACCCTTAGCCATAGATTCTTTTTCCCTACAGAAAGATCTAATTTTGTTGGATGAATAAATGTTGAGTAACCTCTTTGTATGGAAAGTGATGCTTTCCAGACACGTGCGAAGAAAATACATAAACTCCCTGCGCCAGTGTTTTGTTTTTGCTTGCTAGATAAATGAATTGTTCAGGGCACATGTGGGAAATTAAGGTAAGAGATATTTAAATGGAAAGAACAGAAATATTTAATGTGCAATTTAAATTTCCTTCTTAATTTATCTGTGATGTGACTACTTTTCCTTATGTCTTTTTTTCAGTCTTCAATCTATTTGTAATTTATGGTTTGGAAGTTGGATCTGTTTGGGACTGTTACTTAGAAATGAGAGCAACTGTAGAAAGCAGTAAGGAGTAAGAGGCTGTTGAGTGAGTAAGTGTGAGGAGTGAGCAGAGGTGTTGAAAGGCTCACAGATCTGCCCAATTATTTCACTTTCTTCACCCACCTACAATGACACTTTATCCTTTGATAATCAAATACATGCTTTTTAACATTTAAGGTAATGTTAGAATTGAACTTATTTCAAAGTCCAGTGTTGTCTGAAACTCTTCTTCTGGGGTGTAGTTATTCTCTTTACCATCCTTAACTTGATGCTGTTGTTTGAATTGTGGGTATATCAATGTGTGTATCTGGGAATGCACACTTTTTCTCTAGAGAAAACTCGTTCTCCCCTCATCCTCACAAAATAAAAGCAATTAAAAAATTAAGGTATGGACATCTGGACATTGTTTTTTTTTTTTTTTAATGTTATGGCTTGTTCCTTTTCAGAGGAACTTGGGAATGACTTTATCTTCTCTGGCCAGAAATACTCTGTGTGTCTCTTAGTCTGTGGCAGCTCTGCTGTTATGTTGCTATTGGATTTTTCTCTCACTGTTTCATGCACAGGTATCTTGTCTTTTGTTTTCTTCAATCAAAGCTTAAACCACAAACTACTTGAGCATTAAAAAATGCCATATTTTTCACCCTTTAAAATATCTATTACAGTGCCAGAGTTCATAGGGAATAGGGAGGAAATACTACTGAGTTTGTCATAGTTTGAATATAGTAACTGATGCAGTCAACAATAATTGACTCACTCATTCATGATTGTAAAAAGTTCTATTTCTCCACCAAACACCAAATATTTATCAAGAATGTATTATTTGTAGATGGAGTAGATAGATGTATAAAGGTAAAAGTAAACTTCTTCTTATCTTGCTATCATCCTATATGAATTCCCCAGAAGTATCCACTATTAATAGTTGTGTATGTGTATGCATATTCTTTCATTTATGTTCTGTTTCTTTGTAGGCAGATGATACTAAAGACAATACCAAACTAAGCTCAAGGCCTAACCCTCAAAACCAAGGACAATAAACAACACACTGTTGAACGACTTCTGGGTCAGCATAGAAATCAAGATAAAAAGATTCCTGGAAACAAATGACAACAAAGACACATCTTATCAGAATCTCTGGGATGGCATGAAAGCAGTATTAAGAGGAAAATTTATAACATCACACACACTCACATCAAGAAAATAGAAAGATCAGAAACAAATAGCCTAATGTCACAACGTAGGAAGTTGGAAAATCAAGACCATCAAAGCCCTAACTTCAGCAAAATAATCCAGATCACCAAGATAAAGTCACAGCTGCAAGGCATAGAAGACAAAAATGTCTTTAAAAAATCAACAGGGCAAAAATCTGGTTCTTGAAAGGATAAATAAGATTGACAGACCACTGGCCAGATTGACAAAACAAACAAACAAACAAATAAACAAACAAAAAAGAAATAAAGTCCAGATAAACACAATTAGAAATGCAAAAAGCGAAGTCACAACTGACCCTGATGAAATTCAAAAGATTATCAGAGATTACTGTAAAAACCTGTTTGCAAATAAGCTAGAAAGCTAAAGGAAATGGAGCAATTTCTGACATCACACAATCTCCCAAATTTGAAACAAGAAGAAACTGAAACTCCAAACAAATAATCTAGGAAATTGACTCAGTCATAAGAAACCTACCTAATAAAAAAGTCCCAGATATGATGATTTCCCAGCTAAATTTTACAAGACATACAAGGAGGAGCTCATACCCATTTTACTGAAAGTTTTCCAGGCAATCAAGAAAGAGGGAATGTCCCAACTCATTTTGTGAAGCCAACATCATACTGATATGGCAAATATCCAACAAGAAAAGATAATTACAGACCAATCTCCTTGATGAACCCAGATACAAAAAACCCTAAGCAAGATTCTAGCAAATTGGATTCAACAAGGATTATCCACCATGACTAAGTGGGCTTAATTCCTGGGATACAGGGCAAGTTCAACATTTCTACGACCATAAATGTAATTCAGCACATCAACAGATATAAAACTAAGGAACACGTGATTATATCATTAGACATGGAAAAAGCATTTGATGAAATCCAGATTCTTGATAAAAACCCTAAAGCTCCTAGGCAGAGAAGAAACATTCCTCAAAACAGTACCAGCCATCTATGATAAACCTACAGTCAACATTTTTCTCAATGGGAAGAAATTGGAAGCATTTCCCCTGAAAAAAGAGAACCAGACAAGGATGCCCACTCTCACCCTCCCCTTCAACATAGTGTTAGAAGTCCTAGCCAGAATAATCAGGCAAGAGGATAAAACCAGGGGTATTCAAATAGGATAAGAAGTCAACTTATCCTTCTTGGCAGACAAATATGATCCTATATTTTTGAAAGCCCAAGGGAATCTGTCAAAAACCTCCTTACACTGCTAATCAGCTTTGGTAAAGTCTTGGGGGTACAAAATCAGTGTACAAAAGAAACTGCATTTCAATACACTATCAACAAGCAGACAGAGTTCCAGATAAAAAGGACAATCCCACTCACAGTAGCCACAAAAAAATGGAATACCTTGGCATCCACCTAACCAGAGAAGTGAAAGACCTTTCCAACAAGAATTATAAAACACTGCTCAAAGAAATAAAGGGTGACAGGATGGTGATGGAACTGGTCACAGTATGAGAGTCTCTGAAAAAGTGAGTGTTCAAAAAGACTGTCTATGTGAGTGGGTGTGTACCAATGGGTGAGTAAAAGTCTGTCTGAAGGGAGATGGGTTCAAGCATCTGAGACTCTCCTCTGGAAGTGTCTGCAACCCACCACTGCACTGAGACTAGAGCCCCCAGCATGCAGGATTGTCTGCTGTTCTCAGGGGTCTCTTGGGAAGAGGCAGCAGAGATCAGCTGCTCCTCAGCACCTGGCACCTGGCCCACACCATGACCTGCAGCAGCAGGCTGAACACTAGCAGCAGGTGCTGTGGAGAAGATGTGGTGAGGAAATCTGAAACTGAGCCCAGCCACAAGTGAGGAGACACTGACTGCTGCTACTTTCTCCGTCCTGAGACTGGGCAGAAACCTGTGTTGCTCCACCTAGCTCTGTCCAGTCACCAACCTAGACCCAAAAGTGATCTCCGCAACCCTCTTGGATTGACCATCAGACACAGAGAGACAGATGCCCCTCCCCCACACAGCCATGTCTGATCTGAGTGGAAGACTTGGCAGCAGCAGCAGCAGCAGATGAATTTGGTGAGCCTGGATCTGATTCACCCTCTTCCCACAGCAGTCTGTGGGGCATCTGGCTCATGCTGAGAGCAGTCCAATTGACCTGTGCTGAGAGCAGAGGGGATGGGCTGGAGACTGGAGCCATCCCCTAACATTGAGGCGGCCAAAAGTGGTGGCAGCCAAAAATGGTGGCAGTGCTTGGGAAAGGAACCTGAAGTTCCAGAAATGACGACAGAGGGCACTCTTTTTTCTCTTTCTCTGTTTTTGTTTACATTTTTATACTTGCTTTGTTTTTGTAATTTTATTTTTTAGATTTTTTGTTTGTGCATGGGTATTTTTGAGGGCAAGTACATCAACAGGGTTTTTTTTTCTTATATGATTGTTTATATCTTTTTGTTATATTTGTTTTTTCTGTTTTTGTTTGTTTCTTTGTTTATTTGTTAGTGGATGTTCCTGTCTGTTTTCTCTCTTCTTCTCTCTCTTCACCTTTCTTTGATCTCCCCTTTTCCATTTTCCATTCTTTTCCTTTTTCTTCTCTCATTTTGCTTTCAGGGGGCAAAATGCACTCCTGCCACACGGTCAGATTGTAAGGCAGTGGAAAGGGGGATCCAATGGGGCCCACACACTTGTCAGTGGATACTGGGATTTGCAGATAGCATCTGAAACACAGCTCCCCCTTAATCAAATCTCAAAACTGCAAAAGACACAGCCACCCTACCCCAGTCAAAACTGAACAGACCCAGAGGATTCACATAAGGAAGAACAGGAGATTGAGCAAAGAGAAGTGCAAGCTATCCCCCCCATCACTGAATAACAGAATTAAAGAAAGAAGAAAAAGGGGGAGGAAAGTCTTCACAAATGAAGAAGAATCAGTGGAAGAACACAGGTCCCATACAGAACTCTGGGAAGACAGCAACTGAGAATACAGACTTTGGAACTGAAACAATGAAGAGTTCCCAGAATAACTGGTTTTAAGCCGCAAGCCCAGATATCAAGATATTAATAGAAAGAATAGATAGAAATGAGGAGAGACAAAGTAATAGAAGAAGGGAGTTGATAACTGAGATGATGGCAATAAAGAGTACAGTGAATGAAATAAATAAGAAACTGACCAGCACTGAAAGCAGAATTAATCAAGCAAAAAGAAAGAATCACAGAGCTTGAAGTCCAAAATATGGAAATAACTAAACTTTAAAAACATAGAAAACAACCTTAAAAGATGGACCAAATCATCCAAGAGATGAATGATTATATCAAGAGGCCAAACATTAGATTACTTGAAATCCCTGAGGAGGGGAGAGAGAGAGAGATAGAGATAGATAGATAGATAGAGAGACAGAGAGAGAGATCAGCCTGTAACAAATGTTTCATGAAATTATCCAAGAAAACTTCTCTCTTCTCATCAGAGATGTGACCATTCAAAAACAAGAGATTCATAAAACCCTTGCAAGACATCAACTGAGAATATCAACTCCTAGACACATAGTAATTCACTTACACAAAGTAGGAATAAAAGAAAAAAATCAGAAAGGCAGCAATAGACAAAGGTCAGAGTACATACTGGGGAAGACCAATTAGAATAGCAGTAAACTTATCTACAGAAAAACTACAGACTAGAAGAGATTGGAATCCAATCTTCAAAGTTCTCAAAGATAAACAACAGAGGATAGAAAAAAATTTTCAGGCAAATGGAACACAGAAGAAGGCAGGAGTTGCAATCTTAATATCAGACAAAATATCCTTTTAGCTCTCAAAAATCTTAAATGATATGGAAGGTCACTGAATAAAGATAAAAGTTTTAATCCATCAATAAGACGTATCCATCCTAGCCGGGCTTGGTGGCTCTGCCTGTAATCCCGCGCCTTTGGGAGACTGAGGTGGGTGGATTGCCTGAGCCCGTGGGTTCAAGACCTGCCTGGGCAGCGAGACCTCATCTCTACAATAAATCGAAAAATCAGCCTGGCGTGGTAGCATATGCCTGTAATTCCGACTACTTGGAAGGCTGAGGCGGAAGGATCACCAGAGCCCAGCAGGTCGAGGCTGCGGTGGCCAGGAGTGGCCACTGTACTCCAGTCTGGGTGACAGAGTGAGACTCCAACTCAAAAAAAAAAAAAAAAAGACATATCCATCCTAAACATATATGCACCTAACATAGGAATACCAACTTTCATAAATCAGCTTCTAGGCAAACTAAAAACAGATATTGACTCTAACACTATCATAACTGGGGACTTAAATACCTCACTAATAACCCTAGACAGAACACTGAGGCAAAAAGTCAACAAGGAGATCTGGAACCTCAACTTGATGCTTGACTCAATGGATTTAATAGATACCTACAGAACATCCCACCCAACAGCCACAGAATATACATTCTATGCATCACTACATGGAATGTACTCTAAGAACAACCACATCTTTGGCCATAAATCAAGCATAAGCAAATTTTGTAATATTGAAATACTGCCATGCACCTTCTCAGACACAGTGGAATAAAAATGAATATCAACACCAACAAAATTTCTCCCAAACCCTCAAAGAAATGGACACTAAACAGCATGATGCTGAATGACTACTGGGTCAACACTGAAATCAAAACAGAAATTAAAAGATTACTGGAAACAAATGAAAATGAAGAAGCATCTTACCAAAATTTCTGGAATGCCATGAAAGCAGTACTAAGAGGCAAATTCATATCTCTACAAATACATGAAGAAAATGGAAAGATCACAAGTTAACAGCTTAACAAAGCACCTAAGAGAGCAAGAAAAGCAAGACCGCTAAAACCCTAACATCAGCAAAATAATCTAGATCATCAAAATAAAAACCCAAATGTGGGACATAGAAGACAAAAATATAATAGAAAAAAAATCAATTAAAAAAAAGCTGGTTCTTTGAAAGGATAAACAAGATTGATGAATCTCTAGCCAGATTCACCAAGAAAAAGAGAGAGATCGCCCAAATAAACACAATCAGAAATGCAAAAGATCAAGTCAAAACTGACCCCAAAGAAATACAAAAGATAATCAAAGATTACCATGTACACTTGTTGGAAAGAAACTTGAAAACCTAAATGAAATGGAAGACTTTCTGACATCACACAACCTCCCCAGGTTGAAACAAGAAGAAATTGACACCCAAAATACACCAATAACATTAGGAAGGTGACTTTGTCATAAGAAAACTACCTACCAAAAAAGCCCTGGGCCAGATGACTTCCTAAGAGAGTTCTACAAAACATGAAAGGGGGAGCTGATACCATTCCTATTGAAAGTATTGCAGGCAATTGAGAAGATGGAGCTCCCCTCAAATCATTTTATGAAGCTAACATCACATTGATATCCAAACTAGATGAAGATTCAACAAAAAAAGAGAACTGCAGGCTAATATCCTTAATGAACATAGATGCTAAAATTCTCAACAACATGATTCTAGCAAAGCAGATCCAACAACGCATCTCAAAATTTATTCACCATGACCAAGTAGGCTTTATCCCTGGGATGCAGGGCTGGTTCAACATCCACAATAATAAACATAATTAAATACATCAATAGATGCAAAACCAAGAACCACATGATTACCTCATTAGATGCTAAAAAAACTTTCAATAAAATCCAGCATCCCTTCTTGCTAAAAATCCTTGAACACCTAGGCATAGATGGAACATACCTCAAAATAGTAAGAGCCATCTACAATAAACTCATAGACAGCATACTGTTAAACAGACATAAAAACCATTTCCCCTGAAAACTGAAACAAGACAAGGCTGTCCGCTCTCTCCCTTACTGTTCAACATAGTTTTGGAAGTCCTAGCTAGAGCAATTAGAAAAGAGAAGAAAATCAGGGATATCCATATATGAAAATAGGAAGTTAAGCTATCTCTCTTTGCAGATGACATGATCCAATAATCTGAAAACCCAAGATAATCTGTGAAAAACTTCCTTGCACTGATAAAGGACTTTGGCAAAGTCTCAGGGTATAAAATAAATGTGCAAAAGACAGTCACATTCCTATACTCCAACAATAAACAACAACAAAAAAAGCTAAATAAAAAGCAGAATCCCACATACAATAGCCACAAAAAAATGAAATACCTTTGCTAGCAAGAGAAGTGAAAGAACGTTACAAGAAAAACTGCAAAACACTGCTCAATGAAATCAAAGATGATACAAGCAAATGAAAAAATATTCCATGCTCATGGATTGGAAGAATCAACATTGTTAAGATGTCCATCCTACCCAAGTCTACAGATTTAACCCATTACCCATTATATTACCAGCATCATCCTTCTCAGACAAGAAAACAACAATACAGAAATTCATATGGAGAAGTAAATGAGCATAGCCAAAACAATTTTCAGAAGAAATAACAAATCAGAAGGTAGCACACTCCCAGACTTTAAACTTTATTAAAAGGCTACAATAATCAAAACAGCCTGGAGTTGGTACAAGAAGAGGCATATAGACAAATGGAACAAAACTTCTATTTCTCAAACAACTCATTCCAGAAGCAAAACTTCTATTTCTCAAACAACTCATCTTTGACAAAGACTCCAGCAACAACCACTGGGGAGAGGAGAACCTATTCAGTAAATGGTGCAGGGAAAACTGACTGACCACATGCAGAACATTAAAACAAGACCCCTACCTATCACCATACACAAAAATCAACTATAAATGGATTAGATACTTAAATGTAAAACCTCAAATTATAGGAATCTTAGAAATTGCAGGAGACATCATGATGAAAATTGGGACTGGCAACCAATTCTTGATCAAAACCCCAAATGCCCATGCCTTAAGGGATAAGACGGACAAGTGGGACCTCATCAAACTGAAAAGCTTCTGCAAAGCAAAAAGAAATTATCAAGAGAGTGGGAGACAGCCCACAGAATAGGAAAAAAATATTTTCCAATTGTATATCTGACAATGGGCTAACATCCAGTATCTACAAGGAACTCAAGCTGAAAAGAAAACAAAAACAAAAAACAGCCCTATTGCAAAGTGAGTAAAAGATATGAAAATATGCTTCTCAAAAGAAGACATATAAGCAGTTAACAGATACAAGAAAAAATGCTCAACCTCACTAGTCATCAAAGAAATGCAAATTAAAACCACACTGAGTTACCACCTAACTCCAGTCAAAATGGTCATTATCAATAACAAAAAATAACAGATGTAGGAGAGGGTGTGGGGAAAAGGGACCACTTATACACTGTTGGTGGGAGTGTAAACTAGTGTAGCCTCTGTGGAAAACAGAGTGGCAATTCCTAAAATATCTAAACATTAACTTTCTTTTTTTTATAATCAATATTTTTTATTATGATATTGTGGGGTACAGTTAAGAGTTAGGTATACAAATATGCTTTGTTCAGGCACCCTTGTTGATAAGAGGTGTCTCCCCATCCCCTGACAGATGTTTACTACAATTAATCCCATCTCCCTTCTCCCCCCCCATAGTTTCCCACCACTGTCAGTCATTTTCTTATGGTATTATGTTGGATGATCAAGGTCCACTATATGAATGAGAACATGTGATACTCAGATCTTTGTTTCTGTGAGAGGTCACTCAGTATTACCTTTCAATATGATCCCACAATCCTCCTCCTGTGAAAATATCCTGAGGAACTCAAATCACTCTACAAATAAGATACCTGCACACACGTTTATTGCAGCATTATTCACAATAGCAAAAACATGGAAACAACCGTGCTGCCTACTGAAAGAGGACCGGATAAAAAAAATGTGCTACATATACAGGATGGAATATTATGCAGCCCTAAGGAAGGAAAAATTATGAACTTCACAGCAACTTGGATAGACTGAGAGTCTATAATACTGAGTCATCTATCACAGAAACAAACAATGGAGTACCACATGTTCTTACTTATTTTATTTTGTTTTTTGAGTTGGAGTCTTACTCTGTCTCCCAGACTGGAGTGCAGTGGCCGCTCCCAGCCACTGCAGCCTAGACCTGCTGGGCTCCAGCCATCCTTCCGCCTCAGCTTTCCAAGTAGCTGGAACTACAGGCAAGCGCTACCACGCCCGGCTAATTTTTTGATTTATTGTAGAGATGAGGTCTCATCAAGTTGCCCAGGTGGGTCTCGAACCCACGGGCTCAGGAAATCCACTCACCTCAGCCTCCCAAAGGCGCAGGATTACAGGCTGAGCCACTGAGCCTGGCTTGTTCTTACTTATAAGTGGACCCTGAACAATGATAATAATACTATAATAAAGGCATTGGCCTTAATGGGAACTTCCAGGAGGGGGAAGCAAACCTCCTCAATAAGTGTATCTGATCTTAAACCAGATGAAGTGGGAACCAAAGTGAGACACAAACTTCACCTACATCATGACTGTTTGTTAATGAACCCTTAATTGTACCCCATAACTTTAAAAAAAAAGAAATCAAGGACGACACAGACAAATGGAAACAATTCTATACTCATAGACTGGAAAAAACAATATTACCAAGATATCCATCCTACCCAGCGTACTCTACAGGGAAATGTTTTTCAAGCCTAAGCACGCATTCCTTTAAGGCCAAAAGGAGTCCTTCAACAGGATCCATGGGGCTCTGCCTCCAGCATGGCCGCTTCCCACTGGGGCTCTGCTCCCAGTCAGCGTTTTTCCCATTTTCAGGTAACCTCCATTTTGCATCTTTAGGGATTGCGACTTCCGGCACAATTATTGTTTTTAAAATATTACGTGAGACACTTTTTATTAAATTACTGCTATTTTTGGAATTCCCTTGAATTTTGTGCCTCACTAACCTCGCCATAGTCCTAGCCCAAAGTTAGAGGTTCTTAAGTCAGTTACTAACAAGTGCTTGTTAAGCAAGAACATATCAAAACCAGCAGTTCTACAAATTGTTTCTCCAGTGTTGATTTCACTTATGGACAATGACTAAAGAATCATCTTAACATTCTACCAGTGATGCTTAACAGACAAATTCAATCAGCATGATGCTTAACTGGCAAATTCAGTCAGCATTAGGTAAAGTTTGTGACACCTTCCTGAAGCAATAAAGCAAGCACAAATCATCATTCCAGTTCATCCCAGGAAAAAAGTGTGTTCAAGGAACTATTGGTCATGTTAGTACTTGGTATAAAAATACACTGAAAAATATCTAAAGTGTTTATTTTGGATTGATTTTCTTCTACCCTGAATGTGCTTGTCCAAAATATTTCAATTCAGAATTGTTCAAATATGTTTCACCATTTTGTGGTTGTACATGGAATTTGGTATTTTAACTGTGAGCATGATACATATGTGCATTAAAAAAAAAAAACAAACATTAGTCCTGAGAATTGCAGCAACAGGCGGAGGCAGTTAGCTCTACTCTTAGGACTCTAAATCTATATCACTACTTAATAAAAGAAAATCACAATCCTATTTTTCTGACAAGCATAAATAAAAGTAGTGCTTCTAAAAGATAAAACAGGGTGAGAACCCCAAACCCCATCTACCAATTTCAATATCCATTATTTCATTTGTCTTAAAAGCTTTAAATTGTATTTTAAAAGTTTTCAAACACACATATGTAGAGAATAATCTAATGATCTCTCATATACCTGTTCCCCAGATTCTAAAATAGCTAGTATTTTGCTATATGTGTTACATTTTCTCTTCTCCCTCTCTTCTTTCCTTTTCCCTCTCACTCTCTTTCTTTTTCTTTCTGCCTGTTGTGTCATTTAAAGCAAAGCCTTGATGTCTTCCTTCACTTCATTTCCATCTCAAAATATTTTATGTGTCATTCCAGCTTACATTTTTGTCCTGCAATGTAAAATTTGAGATTAAAAAAAAATGTTGCTTCTTTTATTTCTGCAACACCTGTAGACAGTACACACTGAACTTAATTATTTTATATAATTCAAAATTTAAACTTTTAATCTGAGATGCATAGTATTTTCTGCTCTATACTGAAAGAAAATTGAAATAAACCACTACACTGATTTGGCAAACTTTAGTTTGAAAAGCACTGTTCTCAAACTCCCCAACCCACCCTCCACACCCCTTGAAAAGCACTATTCTAACTGAGGTAATTGTAAAGAGGAATTGTTACTCTCCCTTGTTAGGATAAATAAAAGCTCTTGCTAAAGGGGGCTACTGACCATTAATATCCTTGTTCTAGGGTACATTAACTGTTAACATTTCAATTTTGGGGGACATCTCTGGCTCTCTATAGCTCTAATATTTTTCTCATTGAAAGATACTTCAGCCTACTTCCTTTATCCATTATGGGTATACCATGAGCATATTTATGTCCTTGTGGCTGTGAATAAGTACAACTGCAGATATAGAGGATGTCTTCTCATCCAGTCAAGAAGGCAAAGCAGGAAGTTATAAAAATGACAGATAATGTACCTTTAATATTTTATGACTTTAAACGTATACATAAACATACAGTCATTTATTGTATTTCTGAGCTTTGAAGCTTGCTGAACATTGAGCCTTAACTTTTTAAAGAATTCCCAAATGAAGTTCTTTCTTGAAAAATCCAGGCCCAGTGTAAATATCATTACATTATTTATGACCATTTAATGAAACATAGGTGCAGAATCCTTCCAGATTTTACTACTAGAATTTTTCCCTCAGCATTTTGTAGTTGTCTTGTGGCATTTCATTCAGCTAAAATTTTGATTGTAGTCACTCAACTTCATTCACTCTTCCTGAAACATTCAATTATTCTTTATAAAATTAAAAATTTTTGTTCACTTTGACATTTGACAGATTTGCATAATATTTTATTATTCCGTATAGTATAAATACCAAGTAGAACTAAAAGAAACTGGTAGAAGCAGAAACACATGGGCATACTAAAGTGAAATTTACTGCCCATTTTCCACATGGCAATGGACACCAATAATCATGTTTATAAGGGGAATGAAGAACAACAGATAATCTACTAAGTAGGTTAGATGTACATAGTAAAACAGCTCCCATTATTCTGAAGTCAGCAGAGTGTCTTTTATCTCTAAATATAATACAGTTATTGGTCTTCATAATGATAACAGCTAATATTTGGATAATGCTTTACAGATCTCATATAATCTTTTTTCCCCTATGTTAAGGTCTCACTCTATTGTCCAGGCTAGAGTGCAGTGGCATAATCATGGCTCACTGCAGCCTCAAACTCCTGGGATCAGGTGATTTTTCCACCTCAGCCTTCTGAGTAGCTGGGACTACAGATGCATGCCACCATACCCAGCTAATTTTTTTATTTTTATTTTTTGTACACATGAGGTCTATGTTGCCTCAGTGATTCTCCCACCTTGACTTTCCAGAGTTGCAGGGATTACAGGCATGAGTCACCATACCCAGTCAAGATCTCGTATAGTCTTAACAACTTTCTCTATGAGGTAAATAACTCTGCATAAGTAAGAATTGACTGAAGTCCTGAAAATTTTATTATTTTTTGTTTTTAGAACTGAGGTATGGAAAAAAGTTCTGCAAGTTTAAGAGACTTTCAAATAGTCAAATAGAGCAAGATATCTTAATGGCAGTGAAAAAGTTGAAATTATGCCACCATGGTATAGTGACTATTTTGAGATAAAGTCACTTGAAAAATAGCAGATTCAAGATTACTCTGACTTACTTTCTGTTTTTTTTAAGTAAAGGATAAAATTCCCATATGAAACATGTCCTCCCTATACCAGAAAGAAAGAATCATTCTTATAAAGAAGAGGAAGCTGAGGTCAAGAGAAATTTGTACAAACAAGCCTTGTGAGACTCATTCTTCTAGTCACTTCTCCACCTAACTAACTACTCTAGCCAAGGCTCCTTTGCCTTGTCACATTTTTATAGTCTACCACTCTTTGTCTAATACACTATGCAAGTGTTCATCTCCATCTTTAGCCTTCATTTTCTTATGAGGACTCTGATCCCACATAAAACTGGCATTAAATGAGTTAATATCCTTTTCTTCTGGTGATCTGTCTTATGTTAATTTGATTCCAGCCCAGTTAAAAAATGCTAAAAGGGTAAATGCAAAATTGTGCTTCCTATATACCTGCTTTTAATGAAAATTTTACAGTTCTTAAACTTCATTCCTTTTCAAGCTGTGTCTGCCACCTGTCTACAATGCAGAACTTATATGCCAAATTCCTGATTCTCACTGAAAAATTAAAGTTGAGCAAATTTTTGCTCAATGAATGCCATAAGTTTTGCACCCAGATCAGCTGCAGACAACAGCAGAGCTTTCAGTGGAAATTTTAAACAAATGAAACCAAGATTCCGAAGAATTTCTTTAAAGAATTGTAACAGAAGATGAAACATGGCCTTAACAGTATGATTCTGGAGACAAAACACAATCAAAACAGTGATTATCAAGAGGTAGTTCAGTCAAAGTAAAAGCAGACTGGTCAAGGTTAAAGATCAGGACAATGTTTTTTTGAGATGCCCAAAGCATTCTGCTTATTGACTTTCTGGAGTCAGTATTCAATATGTCTTTTTGATGATTACTCATATACTCCAGAACTTAGCACCTCTAACTGGACAAACTAAAAGGGATCACTTAACATCACTGGATATTCCCCATGGTGGGGAACATAAGAGGTGCTCAGACCTTACAGAAGATTTAATTTTCTACTTCGAACATCAGGAGATAGTGGATTCCCCAAACATTTAGAAAAAAATTAAGAGATATGGAAGAAGCCTTGGTGTTAATTCAAGGAGAAAATTTAACACAGATATACTTTAAAGGATTAGTTGTATATACATAGATGAAGAAACCATGCTCACTTAGGTCAGACATAAATTTTCTAAATTACAGTAGATGTATTTATTTCCTAGACACTCTGTTCCGGTACTTTGGTACTTATAGCACCTTTTAAGATCTCTGTACACTTGTATTCTCATGATAATCCTTGTATGATATCTCTGTTCAAGTGTTATTTCATTGGTCATACTTTCCTTGACCATTTCTTATCAATTAGCAACTACACCCTGTCTCTTATTCACCTTACTCTTTTTCAAAAGCACTCGTTTCTCTCTTTTAGGTTTTACTTGCTTATCTATCTAGTTGTGTGGCAGGCAACTTCTATATTAATTAAAACATTGCCAATAATATTGCCTTTGTTTTTTTCTGGGTTTCTTTTTTGTGTGTGTGTGTGTACTTTGTGAAAACTTAATACTGACTCTTAAAAAGGAGAAGCACAAATATTTATAATAAAACAGGGGACAAAATTACTGATTCAGCATAAATTTTAAACCATTATGATAATAACTTTAATAATTTTTTAGAAAATATAAATTAAATGAAAAATTTCAACTTAAAAATTGATTCAAGTAGAGAAAGCTTGAGTAGAAAATAAATTGTATTAAAATTAAATTTATACACTATGCAAAGCTATCTACAAATTCGATGCAATCCATATCAAAATGCCAATTACATTCTTCGCAGAAATAGAAAAAACTCTTAACATTTGTATGGAACCACAAAAGACCTCACATAGCCAAAGCAATCCTGCATAGATATTTGCTATTGCCACTTCTGATTCTACA